>OY723386.1:56597652-56600152 GCA_963210295.1 Ophion ellenae | reverse complement strand
GCTCCTCGGGTATTCTCATGTTTTATTCTTCGGGTATTGGTATTCTTATATTTTATTCGTCGGGTACTGGTGTTCTTATATTTTATTATTCGGGTATTGGTATTCTTATATTTCATTCTTCGGGTATTGGTATGCTTATATTTTATTCTTCAACTATCGGTATGCTTATATTTTATTCTTCGAGTATTGGTGGTCTTATATTTTATTATTCGGGTATTGGTATTCTTATATTTTATTCTTCGGGTATTGGTATTCCCATACTTTTATTCTTCGGGTATTGGTATTCCTATATTTTATTCTTCGGGTACTGGTATTCTTATATTTTATTCTTCGAGTTTGGTATTCTTATATTCATTGTTCGAATATTGGTATTTTCATATTGTATTCTTCGGGTATTGGAATTCTTATATTTGATTCTTCAGGTATTAGTATTCTTGTATTTTATTCCTCGGGTGTTGGTGCTCTTTTATTTGGTTCTTCGGGTATTAGTATTCTTGTATTTTATTCTTCGGGTGTTGGTATTCTAATATTTTGTTTTTTCGGGTATTGGTATTTTATATTTTATTTTTCGGGATTGGTATTGTTGTATTTCATTCCTCGGGTATTGGTATTCTTATATTTTATTCTTTGGGTATTGGTATTCTCATATTTTATTCTTCGGCTGTTCTTTACTGACGGGTAATTCTTATTCTCTATTTGATAATCACCTCACGGCCATCTTGATTCAAACAAGGGGCATGTGTTGTTTGTTTTTTCTTCTTCAAACGTACCGAACTCTGCTACGCGTAATGTATTGGCTGAAGGTACACGAAGGAAATACTCGAGGTCGTGAAAAAAGCGGAGGTATAGAAAGCGATTGCTTGTAATCATTTTGCGCAATGATCCTCGCGGCGGAATAATCAAAATCCTCGATCGATAAAACACACGAGTTACTATGTGAAAGAATAATTAGCCGTTGGATCGCGATTGGCGGCATGAGACGCGAGTTTAGATGATAATTGATTTGTTCGATTTGTTATCTCGCGTATATTATTTTATCGTAATTTTCTTCTGTCTGTCTCTTTTTCTCTTTTTCTTACTCCCTATCTTTCTCTTTGTCTGTCCGTCTGCTTTTCTCTCTCTCTCTTTCTCTCTCTTTAATAGTTCGACGAACTAACGGCCAACAAAAATTTAGCTCCTTTCCCTTTCATTTTTTCACCGCCCCTCGAAGAAACGGGATCGAAAAATCGAGAACAGCTGATCCAAACGGCTCGATGTGTTTTTTGTTTTTTTTTTTCGTTGCTTGTATCGGGAATTTTGATCGAAGAAAAAGAAGGAGTAGATAACGGAGAAGAACGGAAGAACGGGCGTGAACAGGCGAAATTTAATTTCTAAAATTTCATGGCGTCCAACGATGAACGTCGAGCAAGGAGCGTCGAGAGCGCCCGCTACGCTCCGTCTTACTGGGTCACTGGAACACCTTTTTGTGTCATTATTCTACACGCTCTTTTCTTTCTCGCTCCCTCTCGCGCCTCTTCCTTTTCTTTCGTTCAAATTCCCCGTCTTGCTATTCAGCGCACTGCATCGTTGTGTGTTCGAGACGTTTTTGTGCTTTTTTTTTTCTTTGTTGATGTGGAGTACCGCAAAAATGGGAATTTATTCTCATTGTTCAATTTTGGTCAGGAGGGACACGATTTCTCGTAATTTCTCTCTCTCTCTCTGTCTCTCCCTCCCCCTTTCTCTTCCTGTATTTAATTGCGAATTTTTTATCGACACACGTGTTAATTATCATTATAAGAATCGACACGATCACCAGGTGCTTTTAACGACCGTATCAAATATTAATACTCGGTGAATGCGAGCGATTGACCGATTTCTTTTCATCCGTTCCAAAATCACTCCCGATCGTAATAAAGGCAAAAGGCCGGATGCACTTTTCGAAATTTAGATCGCAACAAAAAGTTACGGATCTCAGCCAAACCAAGGCTGAAAGCAACGGTCAAGGTACAATTAAAAATATCGAGAAAAAAACGAGTTATCTTTCGATAAATTTTTTTGCTCTCCCTATGGTTACTTCAACATGCTTACATTTTCCCGCGATTTTTCCGTTCTCGTAAATTCACGTGTCACTTCTGTAGAAATGACAACCAAAATTCCTTATTTCGAGGGACTCGAAAAGGGCAGAATTCCTGTTTAATTCACCTCACAAAATTTGCTTTCTCAATTTTCTCCTATTCAGCCTTTTCCAAAATTGGGCAGTTTTTAAAAAAGCGTCGTACTTCCCGACCTGTGGGGCCTAAAAAAACGGTCCAAAGAAAAGAAAAGTTTGATTCGCAAAAATATTTACTATTCAATATTTGAACATTTGTCTAATATTAGTATTTACAAATATTAGTGAGTAGTGGAATATGTTGGGGAATGTAATAAGGCGAAAGACCCAGTACAATAAAATCTACGATTAAAAAAATATATATATATATATACTTATAAATATTAGTATTATATAATAAAATAATAATAA
>OY723386.1:56387652-56595152 GCA_963210295.1 Ophion ellenae | reverse complement strand
ATATCACGGAATGGCAGGTCGAACGTGAAACTGCGGGGATATTAGTGAACAGGTTATACATGACACTAGAGAAAAACGAGATGGACATGAAAACAAAGAAACGCTGGAGAATCGTTTATTCGGAAATCGCATCGTAAAACGTATCGCGGTTGATAGAAATTTTTTTGAACATGTATTATAAAATCATCATTTGCGTCCGAAACCATCTTTGCTTGCCTTGCTTTAATTACCGTTTTTTTTACATTCTTCTGTAACTCAAGGTCATCCCAAGGTCATTGTCATCCCAAGGCATTGTCATCCCAAGGCATTGTCATCATCAGTATTTTTTATTTGTTCTCTACGTTTGTGGCTAACAAAAAAACGCGGTTACCTTTCGGAAAAGTAGAGTTGACCTTGAAATCAGGCTGACACCTCCACGCAAAAAAAAAAGCCACGGCTACCAATATGTAGACATAGACAAACCATTCAAATTTTGTAGCTGGCTTTTTCGTGTAAAATCAATATTTATAGGTGTTTTCGAGGAACCTCTAGTGAATCACCCTGTAAATGTGTGTGTCTGCATATATATATGAGTAAAAGATATTTAGAACCAGTTACACTGTGTAACGTTGACTACCATCACATCTGGCGGTATCGAGGACAATCCTTAAAATTTCTTTAATCGAGTGGCTGATTTTGCAGACAGGACGGTCCTTAAAATGTCCCTTATATAAACATGCTTATAGTTATCTAAAAACGATTTCGAAGACGGTCCAACTCACCTCATGACTACTATGAGGGCGATCCTCAAACTCGAATGTCTTCGAAATCAACTTTCGTCATATACATATAATAGGTGGGTGCGTGTCAGTGTCAACGAATATATATATTGCCATGCAGACACACGCAAGTACATATAAATGTACATATGCATATAGAAATTCATATGTAGGTGCACAATTATACTATGTGTGTGTGTGTGTGTGTCTTGATATATATATATATATATATATATATATCAATGTGTGTGTGTGTGTGTGTGTGTGTGTGTGTGTGTGTGTGTGTGTGTGTGTGTGTGTGTGTGTGTGTGTGTGTGTGTGTGTGTGTGTATCAAGATACACACACACGCACTCACACACATCGCATAAGTGTACACATACATATGAATTTCTGTATGTATATACACATTTATATCTACTTGCGTGTGTCTGCATGGCTATATATGTATAAGTATATGTCCAATGGCAGCAGAGGCAAATGGGAACGCGAGAGTGAAACGCCAATCCTGTGAGCGCGAATGCTCGCTGCATCGACGAAAGAGAGCCGTAGAGAGGTAACTTACACCGTGGCCGAACGAGTGCTGTGTGAGATGGTGTGCGCGAGAGAACGCGGCGGCTAGAATTCATCGCGAAGCAAGAGATCGAGGGCCCGAGACTTAACCCCACCTCGCGGTCTTACCGGGCCCCGCTGACACTCGAGTAACGTAGAAAGGGAGGGGGGAAGTGGGGCCCTGCGGGCCTCGGCAACGCGCACTCGATTGCGCACACGGCTCTTTCACGATACACATATTTTTCTTGTCCATTTTCTTCATTTGAAGTCCGTGACTGGTATGAAGAGAAAAGAAAAAAAAAGCGGAGATGAAAAAAGACGGCAATTCGGTGAACGTTCGACTTGAAAACTCGACCGCTCGGAGTTGTGTAATTTTCAACGCTCGATCTGGAGCGAACGATCGCTGGTGCAAACCGTTAGGTGTACCGATCTTTTCGAGGAAATCGAGATGTGTGGGTTTTTTTTTATTTATTTTTTATTTCTTTCTCAATAGCCGGAAGGGAATATGGGCGTAGGAATTTCGGAGTATCGTATCGTTATCGAGGTCAGTGACCTCGAAAATGGAATACCGATTTTCATTTGGGTTTGTGGCTCGGTCGTTTGTCCATGAGGTTTTTGCGTATTCTGGTGGGTCCTTGGCGGCTGCAGAAATTGGATGATTGGATATGAAGATACTTGGTCCGGAATAGATGTGGAAAAATCCGGTCCCGATTTGTGGATGCCGATTGGAATTGTGCATACGTGGTAGCTGGTCGAGGGAGAGTCTCACTATGACATTTTGCAAATATCCCTAGTTCGAATACCGAAAAAAATTGCGTTTTGATAAAACAAAAAATTAAACGATTCTCTGCTTTGCAATCGGTAATATATTGAGACCGGATCAGCTCCGACGCACATTGATCAACCGGAAGAAAAACTCGAAGGCGGACTCGTGAAACGTTATTGAACGTAGCAAATTTGTTAGTTTGTTGTCACGATCGACTGATAAATTTGCAAATCATTTATTTTCGAATTTTATGGATATCACTGCGTTTCCGGGCTGTCATTTTTACACACCCCCTTGGCATGACTGATAAATCAGTAGATCCGAATTCATACCGTCACCATCTTGGTCCAGAGCCAGCATCCAAAGAATAATGAAGCCTCAATCTCATAATGAAGTATGCACTCGGACCACCTCAAGAACTCGAAGGCTCGAAATCGTCGCAGGATTGTTAAAGTACAACGCAATGAAAAAAAATTCAACCTAAAACAAATGAGAGAAAAATTCAATTCCAAAAAAAAACAATGCCAACGAAATAAAAGAAAAGTACAATTCCAAAACACAAAAATACGATGCCAAAAAAGTAGAATAAAAATACAATTAAACAAAAATAAAAAATAAAACATTTCCAAAATAGATAAAAGCGAAATACAATTCCAAATCACAAAAATACGATACCAAAAAAATACAATTTCAAAAAAATGTATGCAATTCCAAAGAAAATAAAAGGAAAATACAATTCTGAAAAATAGAATAAAAATACAATTAAACGAAAAGGAAAAAAAATTATTCCAAAAAAATTCATGCAATTCCAATAACGATAAAAGCAAAATACAATTCCAAAAAAATGAAAGGAAAATACAATTCCAAATCACAAAAATACGGTACCAACCAAATCCTATTTCAAAACACAAAAATACGATACCAAAAAATACAACTCCAAACAAATTTTTTTATGCAATTCCAAAAAAATACATTTTTAAATCAAATCCAGAAAACTCGCTTTCACCAAAAATGTTCTTTTTTTCATCACTGCCAAAAGAAAAATCACCGAAAAACGCCACTCGCCGATCGAATTGTCCATCGCGGCCATTCTCCTTTCTAGGTAATCCTAAGTAGAGTCTACCTCTCGTCTACGAAAGTGAAAAAAAAGGGGATATCGTTTGCTAGGCGAGACCAAAAAATCAATGACGCCCACCCATCGCATAGTGTATGTATATATTTTTTGTCGTTTTTTTTCGTAAGAAATCGCTCGAGTATACTATGTCGCGTTATACAACATCATACGTACGTGCCATTCGCGTGCTGTACACGCACATATACACGCAAAACGCGAATACACGCGGAAGTTTTTTCGTCATTGGTGAATTGTTCGTACATTTGATCGTAATCGTATCAGTAACGCGTACAAAGACGAGAAAAAAAAATGAATGAGTTTGCAGTTGTATCATCGAGGAAGAGATGTCGAGTGGTCGGGGAGAGAGAGCTGTCTACGCGTGACATTTTCAGTGCTCGAGATGCGTTCTCGTCCACTTGTACAATGAACTACGTCTTTCGATCTTTTTCGTTCTCCTTTTTTGTCTTTTATTTTATTATCACCCTCATCGTAATATTCATGATTCTCGTTATTCGTTTTTGTTTTTATGTATCAACGATAAATATACATTTGAAAGTATGAGATAGCAAAAATTACGCGCTTAATTAATTATGAATTCGATTGCACGCCCTCGAGTGAATTATAATTGATTTGAAAGCCGATACAATAGTTGAGTGTAATTTAAACGAATGCTTTTTCAATAATCAGCTTTCCATTCGACTTAGACCAAGCTGCATACATATATATACATGTATATATATATATATATATATATATATATATATATATATATATATATATATGTGTACTACACTGGACAAAATCACGAACGCGCCTTGCCGTTTACATTGTCCTTTGCATACTTTATTTTGTTCACTACTTCATATATACAGCGCGACAATTCCACGATGGCCATGTATTTTTCAAGGCTCTGAACCGAAGATTTCGCGACCAAGAAAAATATGATATTCTCTGATATTTCAAATTCTCTTCGGAAAAAAATACAGCTTATTTTTGTGATGAGTATTATTTGCCATAAACACTTGATCATTCGGGAAAAAAATCAAATTCTATTTTAATTACGGCGGAAATCAGATAATTAAATTTCGAAAACCAAACACTTCGGAAAAAATTTCTTTTAATGGAATTGAACTTCATTTATCCACTTGAAATTTTTTCTCGATTAAGCGGAGCACGAAAAAATGGAAAATGGAATTTCCTCGTTTATTGAGAATGCCCATTTTTTGTCTGGCGAATACGACACGTCAAAAAAATACGCGATATTATTTTTCGCAGAGGACTCGAAGGGCGTTGGAAATTATATTTTTTTCGGTCGCGCGATTTGCGCGCAAGGCCCTCAAAAACGCATTGTCACCCTGTATATATATACATGCATATATATATATATATATATATATATATATATATATATATATATATATATATATATATATATATATATATATATATATATACACACATATATACACACACATGAAGACGGCGGTATTTATATTATCGCGTGAAGCCTGGAGTCTGATCAAATATCGCCATAATTATC
Source organism: Ophion ellenae (assembly GCA_963210295.1). NCBI lineage: Eukaryota > Metazoa > Arthropoda > Insecta > Hymenoptera > Ichneumonidae > Ophion > Ophion ellenae. The sequence continues at coordinate 56,590,424 of OY723386.1, read as the reverse complement.
GTGCATATACAGTACCGGTCAAAAGTTTTCGATCACTCTCGATAATTGCAAAATTTGATAAATATCTACAAAAAGGGGTCTTTTCTGAAGAAGAAAAATTTAACCACGATTTCAGCGTATTTTTTCGTCTTGTTTAAAGTTATGTCAAAAAAAAATTAAACAATTCAAGACAATTTTAAACAGCGTATTCATAATCAAGAGATTAAAATACGCCAAACTAGTGGTTCAATATTTTTTTCTCCCCGAAAGTGCCTCATCTCTGAACATTTACCCAAAATTCTCCATCACTTTGGATAATTGCAAAATTACATTATTCCAATAAAATTCATTTTATTTCTTATCTTACGAAGATAATTTATCGCTGCATAAAATGAATTGTATTATTCTAATATAATTTTGCAATTATCGAAGTGATCGAAAACTTTTGACCCCTACTATATATATGTGTGTGTGTGTGTGTGTGACATTAGACGAAGATGCAACCGACATTTGCCATTTGCCGATCAATACGATACGAATTATCGGCGCCTCGTCAACGATGTATAAATTAATGCTAACAATGTTAATAATAATAATTTAATAATAATATTACAATATTAATAACGATATTAATAATAATATTAGTAATGAATGTAATCAATGACAATTTTCATCGCGATACAATAATAATTGTCGACGTAGAATCTTGAATTTTCTAGAATTCGTATTTCTTGCATTTCATTCTTGTTGTTCTTTTTTGTTTGTGAGTAGAAAATATCAGACACGGCATTGAAGCCACACGTAGAGCATCGCGTACACAGGCACACGCGTTCATACACGCACACACACATGAACACACGTCGTCGTACGCTTTTCTTTATTTGCTCTCTCGTCTTTTCTCGGCGCGACGTCGTCTCGCAGGGGCCCTGAGGAGGCCGCGAGTGTTGCAACGGAAATTCTGCACGAGGGTAAAAATCCAGAGGGAGCCCAGCTTCGCGAACTTTTTTCGGTCGCTGACAAAAAAATGTCGCTTCATTCTGCTGACGTTGGTGAAATTTGGCCAAACGGACGACAATCCTCTCGACGCAAAAACTCGTTTTCGGTTTTGAAATGCGATTTTTTGGCTTTTTTTGTGGTCTTGAAAAAATGTTGCGATTTGGAGAAGTTTTTTTTTTACGAGGTTAATAGTGCGATTTTTTTTGCGATCCTCCTGGCGAATGTAATGAAGAAGCCGTTCTTGTCACTTTTCGCCCTGACTTTCTCTCTCTCTCTCTCTCTGGACCCGATCTTCGAGGACGCGTGCCTCGCTCGTTCCCTCCTGCAGCTCCATTCCCTCCAGGACTTGCTTCTCCCATGTCTCTTCCTTTTTTTTTGTTTTTTTTTGTCTTGTTTTTTTTTAAGATTTTTAATTCGTTTTTTTTGTCAATAATCTTTTTCTCTCTCGCTCTCTTGCGTTCGCACTCACATTCTCTCTCTCCCTGTATCTCGTGCTTCGCACGAACAATCGTTCGTTTGATCGTAGGACACAGCACGCTACATGATAATACACTTGCCCTTCTCGGCCCACGGGTTGTTCTTCTTGTCGGGCGCGTGAATCAGCGGGTCGTTCTTCTCGTTCTCCTCCACGTACTCTCGCATCCTGAAACAAAGGGCTATGGTTTTTTTACACCGCTATTACACGCTTTACACCACTATTGGTCCATTATCGCCTTTTTTTTCTCAAATTAATATTCTCAGTCAATAGCTGTTGTTATTACTGTCAGTATTGTTATTGTTGTTTTTACAGGCTTGTGGGGAGTCGATCGTTGGGCATGAGCGGGTCCTGCGAATGATCATTATCGTCTGACAATGTATGGTGAGCCCGCGATCCTTACTGACGTAACGAACGCGGGGAAAAATCTATCACGAGTGGCAGGAAACTTTCTCGAGCGATTAAAATGAGGCTGGTTGTCGATATTTATCGGTGAATTGGTGGGAGGAATGAGCGAAGGTAGCGAAGGCTAATATCAGGATGACCACTCAGATTGGGATGGAAATATGACGAATGGTTGGCAGTGATTCGTCGAAGGATTTGGTTATGGTAATCCTATCGCCAGGCTTCGATCCATAGGATCTTAGTTTTTTTTTCGGGCTTCACTAAATATATTAATAATCGTCTCTGTAAAATTTCAGGGTCGGTTATCGACCTAATAACAGAGAAAAAAAAATATTAAAATTGCGTATTTTTGTGAAGGAATTCCGAGACGACATACAAAAACCCAATTTCCGGTCGCTACGAAAGTGTGTATAATAGTGGGAATCCGTCAGATTCTTAAAAATAATCAGATTTACATACTTAATACCTGTAGTAATCCAATGCTCTCAGAAAAAATTACGCTTATTGACCTAATTTTTATGTAATATCGTGTTTAATTTGAACTTCCGGTATTGGATTTATTCCCACTTGCCACGATAAAGAGACGTGAGAGCGAGGCAACAGCTGACTGTAGCCTCATCTCACTCATTCGAATTTCCACACATATTTCATTTTTAACCGACATATTTCGCCGACACAAGTTTTCCACGCTTTTCACCAGCCTGAATACAATGCTTTATATATCCTGCACCTGACAATGTTTTGATAGATCGACGTTGAAAAGCATGGAGGTTAAACTCGCCTGGTTTAGTAAAAAGAGACGAAGATAGAACCAATGTTGCCAAATATCAAACCTAGAAATACTGCGCGAATCGTTGGAATAACTATTTTTTCATTTTTCGAATTAAATGTGAACATTCATTCGACAGCTTGCACATGGAGAATTTTAGTTATTACAAATTTTTTTTTTTGCATATGTTAAAAATATGAATTGTACAAGTCTCGAGTATGATCAGTGAGAAGCGATAGGATTACCCTGAGGTTGCCATTTTGAAAATACGATTTCTAGCATTCAAAATGCTTTTAAGGGAGACTTTGTCCTTGAAATCGGCGGGAGATGTTAGCGGCTCAACATGAGCAGCTAGAAGAAGAGGAGGGATGCCTCTATGGACCAGGCATTGCCGATTAGCGGTAATTATAAACACATTTGTGTAAACACATTACAAAACTTTGAACGCGTTTTTCTCGAAAACACGTTTTTCAAAATGGCTGACATTCTCCTGACCGCTGTAATTAACATATCGACCTGAAATTTGGAGAGCATACTCAGACAATATGTCTTCACGGAATTACGGATCGTTTTTTCGATAGATACATTTTTGCATTTATTATTTATCTTTTTATGCGAAAAGAAAGGCGAAAATTCGATTTTTTTTAAATTGCCGCCATTTTCCGAAATTTGTGCTAAACGAAAAACCCATCCGTCATTCCATGACCAAAGGGTCACAGATTGATAATATGCTCTGAATTTGTGTTTCAGATCAACAAAGAGGGGGCAGTGATGTCAGCCGTTTACCTTCCGCGATTTAAGGACCTGTTTTCGCGGATCTGCAACGGCCGCCATTTTGGTTTTTTTTTTCAAAAAAAATTTTTTTAACGTTCTGTATATGATGAATAAAAGCAAGAAACAAACCGCACTCAAAAAGCTTTACTCGTTTCCTTAAAAAAAAATAAAATGTAAACACCTGAAATATAGCACTTGTATTTTGAGGATATCAAATTTTACCTTATGGAGAAATCCGACTAACTACTTGAATTTCGGGGCTACATGAGATATTCTTCGAGATTCTTACACGTCTTCGCGAAACGCGTAATTTCCAAAATTACTCTTTTTTCTATTGCGTTTGTCTCGAAACCGTTTTATAAAACGGTGTAAATCGTAATTCAAAATCTCGTTCGATTCAATTCAAATCCGGACTCAGCATAGCTTGCATAATTTTTTATCGTATGGCCGGATAATCTTTTTAGTTAACAGTTGGATAATCTTTTTTATGTTTATCCATTTGTTAATAACGAATAAGTGAAGCTGTTTTTTCTCGGAAAACTAACTTCTTTTCTACAGGTTGGTATTTGAGTAATTTTCAAAATTTTTAAAACGTATCCAGTCATACGAAAATTTTATTACTATGCTAGAAGTAGATTTTTTAATTTTTCATTGCAAATGACTAGTTGCCAGAACCACCTGCACCGATTGGCCGCACAGCAACGGCGGTACTTTGCTCAAATAATAATAACTTCATAGTTTATCAATATTTTTCAATAACGAAAAAAATGTAACTCGACAAGGCTATGCATCAATTGTGTGTAAAATCTCTACCTCGTCATTCCAATACTTCCACGACAAAAAAAATTCAATATCGTCGTGTTTTCTTCACCAAGCTCATGCACTTCTAGCTACGAGGCTGCAGAATTATTTTTCGTCAGATCAAGTGTGCATATGAATAGGAGCGATTATCCGTAGCCTTTCTGGAGACTTCTTTTGAACAAACGTTCGGGCTACGTGACGATCGACGAAACTACCGGCCATTGTTGGAGCACGGAACATACACTAGGAAGTGAAAAACAATGCACACAAAAATGGAAATTCATATGCAATGCGTCGCGGTTTCGATATACACGCCTTCTGAAATATTATCAAAGTTTTACATCACGCCATACATTCCGTTTTGCGTCTCGAAAAGCCAGCATCAGCAGCGTAGTTTTGCAAAGTTTTACACCGAGCCATCAGTTTCTTACTGCGCCTCGGGCGGCCAGCATCGACAACCTACAAGTGCAGTTCATCCAGAGTGTCATAAACTTTTGTCAGGTGAGCCTCTTGTCGGGGCCGGGTTGAAATTCCGAACTTTGAATGATCAGAACGCTCAAAACTCCGAAAGAATTTTACACGAAAGACCAAAACTCCGAAAATCCGAACACCGTCAAAATAATTCGGCTATGGAAGTTTAACAAATTTCAAAATTTTCAATAAATCGACGCATTATTTAAAAAATCTTTTTTTTATCACGAAGTGATTTTACATCAATTTTGAAATTTGTCTAGACAATGTTATACGTTCTACATCATTTACAGTTAACCGTGGAGACGTTCGCTGGCATAATCTTGACGAACCTTGTAATTCCGGAACATTGAAATTAGGAATTTTAAACCGTCGGCGCATTCAAAGGTCGGAATTTCACCCTGGCCCTCATGTCAAGGCCTCTGCTAAGGCTGCGCCGAAAAAAAACTTCATATCTCCTAATAAATTGAAATAATTACATCAATTTACAGTGGAATTAATACATTTTTATGTAAAGTACCCATTTCTGTACGATTTTCGGCAAGAGTACGATATCAGGGCGTCACGATTTGACGGTGCATTTTTAGGGTTATCAAATCGAAATAAGAAAAATATGTAGAGTGGTAAAAGTTGATATTTCGCTTATTTTGCGGTCAAATTAGAATTTTTCGATAGTTATGGAAAATGACGATTTTTTCGCATTTGAACATTTCAAGCAACATTGGCAAGGTAACTTAGGAATTTATAGTTTCAACAGTGTCTCAAAAGCCAAAAATGTATTTTAAATACCACTATCATGTTTTCCTCGCTTATAAGTGCGACTAGACAGAGAGTAAAGTAGTACTTTTAATCGCTAGGAATCCGAAGAGGGATTAAAAGTGTTCGGTTCATCCCTCTTCGGATTTGTAAGGCTCTAAAGTTATGTAAAATATATCGTTTAGTCATTCAGTGTAGTAATTATATGGAACAATTCTTATTGTTATAAACAAACCCCCATGGAAATTTATGTATGTAAAATATATGCAGAAAATATATGCTACATATATATATATCGGTCGCATATATAGTAACGAAAAATAGAATAATACGTATATATTCAGTATACATGAACCAAATATATGACGCATATATGACCCATATATTTTCGATATATTTTTCTGACCAAAAAAATATATGCTACGTATAAACACTATATATGATGCATATATGAGGCATATACGACGCATATATTTTTGATATATTTTCTATATATTTTTTTCTCAGAAAAATATATAAAAAATGTATGCGTCAAATATGACTCATATATGTGTCATTTATGCGTCATATATGACGCATACATTTTTGATACATATTCCTGACGAGAAATATATGCTGTGTATAAACACTATTACAGTTAAACTTAATAAAACTTAAAACTTAAACTCAAAAAAACTTGACTCGCAGTTAAAGTGAACTATTACATATAAACACTATATACAGATATGCTACGCATATCTGTGCATATGTGGCATATATGTACCATTTATGCAGTATGTATGTGGTATGTATGCAGTGTGTATGCAACATATATGCTAAATATATGTGGTATATATGCAGGGTAAATGCTACATATATCATTGATATATGATACATTGATATACAGTAATACCACGCATATACATCTCATATATAAACACGTTACGAAAATTAGAATTTGGCACATATATGCAACATATATTTTCAGTATGCAGCATACATTTCACATATATTACAATTATTAATAAAATAAATTTGCAGTATATTTTTGCGTATATAAATTTCCATGGGGGAACAGAGAATATGAATAAAAAAAGCATTATAATCTTGGAATTTATGCTGAAAATCATATAAATACTACGTTTAGTGGTATTTTCATTATACCACTAAACAAACCCAAACCAACCCAAACAAAGAAATACTTTTTGGCGCTCGCCCAGTCAACTTCCATTATTTGCGATAAAATAAAGATATTGTACCCATGAGCCAACAACAATCGTTGAATTTTGGCGTATTTCCAATTACCGCTAAAAGCGCTCATAATCCCTTAAGGAAATCAAAACGGCGAATTTTTTATTCTCGAAATTCTCGTTATTTTGGCTTGAATATCAAGAATCAACGGTTAAAACTTGGCGCCCCGGATATCGTTTTGCTTATTTCAAGGTTTCGTAAAATATTTAGTGGGTCAAAAGGGTTCCGTCGCCAAAAAAGTTTGAGAACCGCTAGTCTAGACAAATTTCAAAATTGACATAAAAGTCTTCTTAATGAAAAAAAATTCTCGAAATAATTCGTCGATTGATTGAAAATTGTTACACTTTTGAAATTTGCATGGCCGAATTATTTTGACGGTGTTCAGATTTTCGGAGTTTTGGTCTTTCGGGTAAAATTCTTTCGGACTTCTCGTCTTTCGGGGTAGTATTCTTTCGGAGTTTTGAGCGTTCTGACCGATCAAAGTTCGAAATTTCAACCCGGCCCCGTCTTGTCGAATTGAAATATAATAAAATATATGTATACTAGGGTGGTCCTTAATGGGGGTGTTGACGAATTTCGACGAGTGCGCCGCCCAGATAGGTTCGAAATAAATAAATAAAAATGTGTGCGAAACCCCAGCGCTATAGTCCAATGAGAAGACGTGCCTGTAAGCTCGTTTTGTTTCCCATTTGAAAAACATGGGATTTTCAGACTAATTCAGTAATTATTTTTTGGAAGAGCTCCTAAGCATTGAAAGAAAAGATTATTCATATAAATCTATTCTTAATTGGTATATCTACGTGTAAATTTTTTTACAATGCGTTACCACAACCCTCACTCCTCTCATATTATACGCGACGGCAAATTGATCAATTTGACTACCTGTTTTTAGCCGCTTGGTGCTTTACAGTATTTCACTCATTAAAAGGCAGTCTTATTTGCGTCATAAGTTTGTAAAAATAATAATTGTACATGTAGGAAAAAATATTTATTTCAATTAGCGCATTTCAAAACATATCTATTACACTTTAAACTTTTTAAAAAATAATAATTAAAATGTTTTCATCACCGTTTGTTTTTTTCTGGATCGGGAAAGCTTTTACGATATTCCGAGACTACCTAAAGAATATAATGCTTCTGATCGTCGTTCCACGTAAGAACATTGTTGTATTCTTCCATTAAATGAACTGCTCTCTCAGCCGTATCATTTACTACCTGTAAATGTTTGACCACATTTAAACCTCCGTTGAAATGTTCATTTCAGGCCAAAAAGACGGATCGAGTTTTAAAAAATTCGTACTTATTTCGAATCTCGCGAAAAAGTTTAGCGATTAACATAACATTTAAAGGTCGTAAATGATACGGCTGAGAGAGCAGTTCATTTAATGGAAGAATACAACGATATTCTTACACAGAACGAAGATCAGTAGCAGTATATTGTTCAGGTAGTCTCGGAATATCGTAAAAGCTTTCCCGATCCAAAAAAACCGACGGTGATGAAAACATTTTAATTTTAATTATTATTTAAAAAAAATATATAAAGTGTAATAGACGTGTTTTGAAATACGCTAATTGAAATAAATATTTTTTCCTACATGCACAATTATTATTTTTACAAACTTATGACGCAAATAAGACTGCCTTTTGATGATTGAAATACTGTAAAGCATCAAACGGCTAAAAACAGGTAAATTTGCTCATCAATTTGCCGTCGTGTATAATATGAGGGGGGGTGGCGGGGGGGGGGGGGGTGAGAGGCTTGTGATAACGCCTTGTAAAAAAATTTACACGTAGATATACCAATTACGAATAGATTTATATAAATAATTTTTTTTTTCAATGCTTAGGAGCACTTCTAAAAAATAATGACTGAAGTAGTCTGAAAATCTCATGTTATTCAAATGGGAAACAAAATGAGTTTACAGGCACGTCTTCTCATTGGACTACAGCGCTGGTGTTTCGCACACATTTTTATGTATTTATTTCGAACCTATCTGGGGGGCGCACTCGTCGAAATTCGTTAACACCCCCATTAAGAACCACCCTAATGTATACAGATCATTTTTTAGATCTATGTTAAGGCGGTATTGTCGTCCAAAGTGCTCTTTTGGAGATGATTTTTGTGATAGCCTGTTGTAGTTTTGATCATAAAAATTTTTCGTTCAAGAATACGTATGAAAATAAAATGTATTATCATGTGATTTTGTAAATTTATCTACAACGGTGCGCGGAAAACGTCGTCAATTGGCGACCAGTGTTGTTGATGTTGTATTAAGTTGCAGAGAAAACACCAAATATATTCTTAATCTGCATGAGTGTTGTTAAGTTTGGTATCACATTCAGAAAAAAAATTACAAAATGGCAGCATGCCAAATTTTGATTATCAATGTTTCCTATTTTTCGGACCATTCTACGCGTTATATAGTAATAAAAATAAATTATTTCCTCTCAATTCTGCGACCAACGTTGAAAAACAGTCTACTGAAGATTTATGCCAAATCTGAGCTCAACCGACCAATTGCCTATCGTGATATCGTGGTTGCCGATTTAAAAAGCATAGTTTCGCGAACAACGCTAATAAAAAGATTAATTTAAATAAATTAAAAAAAAACGATTCAAACATTTTTTCAGGCGAAAATACTGCCTTAACATTGTCATCGAATGTTTCCGTCGAAACCATCAATCTTTTCATTTCCTCGATTCATTTGAGGTGTTCAATTACAATGGGTCACGTGTAAATCGTCAGCTAATTATTTCCACATTTTTTTCTCTCGAAAAGTCAAGAAAGGTTATGGCGGTGACGCGTTTTCCTGATGCAGAAGAAATAATACTTTCTTCAGTTTCGTATCACACGTATATTTTTCAATATAACATGCACTTTTGCATCATTCTCCGGTTTATTTTCAATCGAGTATCCATTATCCATTGATTGGAAGTATACAAGATACATGTTGGTGTTACAGAATTGCACACGAAGCCTGCTAGAGTTTCTGCGCTTTATCAATGAAAGCTGAGAATTCGTAGACGTTGGTGAAAATGTTGAATCGTCGGTTGTCATCAAATTTCTGCGAAACTATTCCGACGATTTTTCCATCATAAACGAGTGGTCCACCGCTATCGCCGCGCAATGACAACCGTATGAAGCAAGGTAAGCGAGCATACGTATGACTATTCAAAGTAAATAAAATAAAATTGAAATGAACGTAAAGAGCTTTTATATGAAAGCTATTGTGCTGAAAAGTAAAAAATAATGTTCAGTAAAATTGAAAATGAAAACAGTATAACTACAAAAAAGTCCCTTCCTCAGTCGGTCATCATAGGTGCAAGTACTTGAAAGATACATAAACGTAGATATCTATAAAATATGAAATATAAATTTAAAAATCTTGAGGCTTATTTTCAGAATTTTTTAAGTAGTATTAGTACTTATGACGTTTGACACCTCAAGCTTTTAAAATTTATATTTCATATTTTCAAAATATCTACGTTTATGTATCTTTTGAGTACTTGCACCTATGATGAGTGATCGAGGATGGGACTTTTTTGTAGTTATACTGCTTCCATTTCCCATTTGACTGAACATTATTTTTTACTTTTTATTACAGTACGTTTTAAATAAAAGCTTCTTTTTAAAAAGCTTTTTTTTACGTTTATTTTATTTTATGCTTTCTAGTACTAGAATTTGTTTATTTATTTGCCATGCGAGACCCCCATGCCATTCAGACATCGGCGTAATAAAAAACCTTGCCTTAGGTTTTAAAGATTTCGCGGGAAACTTTATAATAGTGTAATTATAAATAGTGCTCAAGTCAACAAAGTTAATGAGCCCAAACTCGATTGTCCTACCATTTTCCATTAGGAAATTTCAGTTCCCACCTCTCACCACCATTATCAGACTCTCGTTATCAAGTGTAAATATGGCGGTTGTAAATGCGTTTCAAGGTTCCTAGGACTTCAATAACTACTGAAACATACCTATTTAATTTTTATTTTTCACATAGCGGGTGTCATCAATAACGAAAATGCAAAAAAACGAACTTTTTCCATCATAAATCTGATCATGACTAATCTAGCAGGTAAACCATAACCAAAAAGGTAAAAACTTGGTTTTTGATCCACTGAATACGAACCCGAAGTCTAAATCGTCAAATTGAAAATGGCAGATCCAATATGGCGGCTGCAAATGGAAAAAACTATAGGATTTTTTTCCAAATTTGATGATCTATTTTTTTGGGGGAGCTTATTTCATGTAACAGCGACCCCGACAACCCCCCACGACAATACCAACTTCCGCTATCATCAAACAACGCCTTGCATTTATGGTCCGCCATATTGAATTCTCGAATTTTGAGTGCAGATTTTCAATCAGCGACCCCGAAAACCCCCCAGTACCAACTTTCGCTATCATCAAACGACGTTTTGATGATGTAACAAAATGCATATTTAAATACGTTCAACTTGATTTTTGATTGGCATAACAAAACAGTATAGTTGGTGGTAAAATAGTATAGTGGTGTGAACTGTAGCTCATTTAGCATGTCTGAGCAACTGTTAAAACAACAAAATTTCGAGACAACAAAATGCATTTTGCACATTCAACGATTCTTTTTTCTCAGTGTTAGAGTTAGCTATTTATAATTCAACAAAATGTCTATTTCGTTAAATTAACTTTGTAAGTGGATTGTCATGAAACCGTCGATCCGAGCAACTAGTTGCAACGTACTTGACATACATAAAGTACTTTTTTTTTCATTGTATTCTCGTCTTCTTCGGTAAGTAAATTTGATAATCCAGTTTCTTGACCGAAATGCTTTTAGGTATACATTCGCGAGGCCCATCGCATTTTTTTAAGACCTTCCGTCATGAAGATCATCCTGTTAACCGTTTGCCTCGCAATTGGGGGTGAGTAATGAGAAGAAAATGTAAATTTAAGAAAATGGCACGCATTTACAAAAAAGATCAACATTTCACGCAACATTTCTGTAAAATGTGGATTGAAAAAGTAGTTTTTTTTCCAATTTCTCAAAAACAATTCTCGTCAAGTAGAAGGTACCAATATTATCAATATTTCTACCAAGTTTCAACTCAATCGGCTTAATAGTTTTTGAGTAATCCTGCACGCTAATGTCGATGATGCAGTTTTTCGAATTTCGCTTTAAAACTTTAGGAAAATATTTTACATGTAAAGTTCTATCGTTTGAAGGGAAAAAGGAGAAATCGATTTTTTATCGTTGTAAACGTATATGCCGCCTTAAGAAATGAATTTTCAGTGAAAAATTTCGTTATAACTGCTCATAAAATGAAAAGTTTTCGATTAATCAGAAATTCCGTACGTACTTCTTTGCAAAATGCAATTAAGAACATCACTTTTGAATTTCAAGTAAATCGAGTGAAAATTGTTGAAGTTATTTGTCACGCCAATTGGAAAAAAGCTGTTTCGAAAAGTTTCGAGTAGTCGGTTAGTAGTCGGTAGTCGAATAGTAGCTTGATATTCAAACTAAATAGATGTCCAATTAATTTGATGAGTGAATCACTTTTTCATAAGAAAAAAAAAATGTTAAATTCGCACATGATTTTATACCCGTTACTGTGGCCTAACGCCTTAAAATCAATAAACCCATTGATAAGTATCAACGAATTATTCTGATGGGTATTGTCGTGCAAACAACAGGTGACCATCTGAAACATTCCTCTTGCTGAAAATCGATGTCAATTGATGTCAACACAACGAAACACGTTCTCACCGTGGCTCACTGGCTTGTCGAGCAATTCGGCAGAAGGCTCCACGACGTGGAGGTAGTGAGCGGTTGGGATAAAAATTCTGAAAAAGGCACTGTTCATCAGATCCACGACACAACTGAACAGCTGTACCTGAAGAAAGTGAATTTCGTGTCTTCCGAACAAAAACGGACGAATTGGATTACGAAAACCGAAGAACAAGTTTGGATACTGTTCCCGCAAAAGTACGGTGTCAATATAATAGCTTCGGTTTCGCTCTCCATAAATCTTATTTAGACTCCGATCGACATGAGAACGGGATCATTAAATCCGTCCCGCGAATTCGGTGGCTTAGGGATGCTAAATCAGCCACATGTACATTTAGGTACTCGTCTACCTTGCTTCATACGGTTTTCATTGCGGGGCGATAGCGGTGGAATACTCGTTTATAATGGGAAAGTCGTGGGAATGGTTTCGCAAAAGTTTGATGACAACCCACAATTCAACATTTTCACGAATGGCCACGAATTCTTAGCTTTCATTGATGAAGCGAAGAGACTCTAGAAGTCTTCGTGTGCAATCCTGTAACATCGACATGTATTTTGTATGCTTCCAATCAATGGATAATGGATTTTGGATGGAAATAAAACCGCAGAAATATGCAAAAGTGCATGTCAAGTTGAAAAATATGTGTGAGACGAAACTGATGTTCGTAAAAAAATGTCTGCACCAGGAAAACACGCCATCACCTTGTCCTTTCTTGAGTTTTTGCGAAATAATCAGCTGACGATTTATATGCGATTCATTGCAATTGAACACCCCAAATGAATCGTGGAAATGAAGTCGGATGAAAAAAAGTTTCCTCCACAGGATTGATGATCCCGAGAGGAACATTCGATGACGATGTTAACCCTTTTTTCTTATTCGAAAAAAATGTATCGATGTGTATTCTATAGAAGTGTGGCAAGTAAGGGTTAATTTTGATTTTTGGCTAGATAACCTACATCTGACAAAATTTCCAAGTAAAAATATTCAATAGTTTATTTGTTCTAAGAATTTTTTCGCTGGGATGTGAATCAACCCCAGTGTGGCATCTACATGATTCTACAGAAGTGTGACAAGTAAGGGTTAAGGCAGTATTGATGTTCAAACATTTGTTTAAGTCGTTATTTTTTTCATTTAATTTTATTATTCTACAGACCTTTCTGAATACGTCTGTGAAAACCGTTTGATAATACTCATAGAATTAACTGAGTTATAGAAATTCTAAGGAGTACGCTCGGTGAGCGCGGTCGAGGTGCTGCAACTTCAAGGAGGTTGCTCAGCTATCGCGAAATATTAAGAATTTGCTGAAATTTATTGAGAATATTTGCGAACAGGTGTTACAACTCCGTGTAAAATGTCTGCTGTTAGAAATATATTTTTTTTTTCGATGCACAAGATGGCCGACTACTAATATTTTTTTTGTTATCTTTTTTAGGCGCTACGCGGCGTGACATTTAGCATCCGCAATTTTTTACCTAGAACAAAAAACAAATATTCTCGTCAATCTACATTAGAATATCTAGAGAAGTACGTACGGAATTTAAAAAATATTGTTTCATTCAAAAGTTGTAGGTATTTAAACTTCAGAAATGAATTTTCAGTGAAAAATTTCGTTATAACTGATCATAAACTGCTCATAAAATGAAAAGTTTTCGATTAATTAGAAATTCCGTACGCACTTCTCTGCGAAATGCAATTAGGAACGTAACTTTTTAATTTGAAGTAAATCGAGTGAAAATTGTTGAAGTTATTTGTCACGCCCATTGGAAAAAAGCTGTTTCGAGAAGTTTCGAGTAGTCGGCCATTTTGTATATCGAAAGAAAATATATATTTTTTCTAACAGCTTGATATTCATACTAAATGAATGTGTAATTAATTTTATGAGTGAATCACTTTTTCATACGAAAAAAAATGGTTAAATTTGCACATGATTTTCTACACGTTACTGTGACCTAACCCCTTAATTTTCACTTACTTTACAACTCACTCCACAAGTACTTTCGAAATAAATTGAAAATCGGCTAAGTCGGAATTTTTGCAATCATTTGAACCATCAATATTTAAGGCAGTAGTCTGCTTTACAGGCTTCAAAAAATCGATTTGAAGAAGAGGAAGGATTATTGTATGGCCTGGGGATAGCTGATTAACATCTAATTAGTGTAAGTATCCAAAAACTTATATTTTTTTGGACCGAAAACTTTAAAGCCCGTTTTCTCGAGTTTTCATTTTCACAAGTTTGAGAAAACGGTGCCGGCGATAGCAAAAACAATATATGTCCGATCGAAAAAAATCAAAGTAATCTAGCTTCAGTATTAAATTATCTTCTATTTGAACTAAAAAAGTTGGACAAAAGTACTATTTAAATTACTTGTTTTGCAACTTAAAGTGAATTTTTTTTTTTCCAAAAAGTGAATTTTTTTTTCAAACTTCGAAAAAATTTGGAATTTCATCATTTCTTCGGTATTTTTTCAGTTCATATAGAAAAGGAACTTATAAAAACTAAAAAAAAATTTGGTTCGACTGTTTCAGATGCATCGCACGACCTCCATCACCGGCACCGATTTACAAGTGCAGACTCCAGGCGCCCCAGAAAAATCGTTACAACTTTGAAAAATGTCAATATTTTTTAATAATAAAAATTATTTTTTAAAGCTTGAATATAATACACTATCGTCTCAAAATTTCGTTTACCGCAATCATTTTCTTCCCTTTCAAAAAAATTGCTGAAAAAACGCTTTTTTTCGGTTTCTAAAGCAGACTACTGCCTTAACTGATATGTACTCGTTATTATTGTACGTTTTATACCGTTATAACTTATTGCATACCAATTTCGACGATCCTTCCGCAAAACTTATCAGACGCCTTAGGCAAGTGAAAAAGAAGGAGACGAACCGCTAATTTGTATTCAACTTTCTTAAGTCTGACGTGTCCAACGTCTACTGTACCTTTCCCCGGTCGATTCATTAAGAAATCCCGCGCACCGTAAAGCAGAATGTTACCCGTGACAGAAGCAGCAACAAAACTGTCATTATCGGTGGCTCTAATGGTTTTAATAGCCGGGCATTTAAAACGACGTTCTCGTCTTGAACGCGCAAACGATAAAGGCACGTAATGCCAGCAAACACAATGATTGCAAGATTGATCGTGTGTCTGAACGCGACGTTAGAATTATCTACGAACGATATGGACCACCGCGTGTTCAATTAGCTCGAAAAAAAAAAACCAAAAAAAAAACAAGATTGATGAATGTCGTATAATGAATATTAATTGTGATCAGGAGTAATTTCAGGCTTTCGTGAAATATTAAACCTTTCTAAAATCATCTCAACTTTCGTTGCGATACTTTCTTCGTAGTCCGTACATCAAAGATACATTTTTTTCCCCATATGTCCGAACCTTTTTCCTCTCCCGCGCCGTTCGAGGAACTCGGAGCAATTCGAATGCAATAATTTCAAGCCTTTTCCCTTTCGTACGAGCGATATCGAAAACTTCGCGTATGAGACGGCCGATCGCAATTTCCATAGTGCCTATCGCATTTAAACAACTTTCTAGCAAAAAGGTGATCGGGATTTCGTTTTATCGTAAACCTTATCATATATGCACGTACATTGTAGATATAGACGTCCTTTTTGCGTCCATATATTTCTTACTTATAGACGGAGAAAATTTAAAAAAAAAACGCAAAAAGCACTAATAATAGTTCATCTCTGCGAATATGACTCAAGATTGTTGCCTCTTATGAGAGACTATATATACAGGATAAAATAGTGACGTCCAAAAATAAAATAGTCACGTCTAAAACCCCGAAAAGTGACGTCCAGAAGAAAAATTTATCTGTACGGTTAAATCGTGAGGGAAAGTAAAATTACGATCTTTTATGATTAATTTTTTTACTCATCGAGAAAAAAGCACTTTTTCATTTTTCATTCGTAGTTTCCTGTCGCATAGGTTTTTATCTTTTTCTCTTTCGTGCAGGTACTTACCACTTAGAAGTTTTTACAACCAATTGGGGGTGATGTAGACTCGTCCTAATCTTTTTTATCGTCTGAACTTTAGTGACACACTCTCAAACCTATTTCAATTTTTTAAACGTATTTTTTATCAAAATCGTAGTCAGTCCCGTTCAGTTAGTTATTTATTTATTGCTTGAGAGTGCAGTTCATGGCGATAGGATGAGTAAAAAAGAAATTGCAGGTAAATTGCATACACGGGAGAGAAAGATGAATAAATACTCTTTTTTTCCACAACTAAAAAAGATCGTAGTTACATGGGGGTTATTCGGATAGGTATCGATAGAAGGCACTTAGATCTTCCTTCTGGATGTCACTTTTTGGGCCACCCTGTATATATACAAACAAAATTAAATGTCATAAATCCCAAAATAAAAATTCCGCACCTTTGAAAAATATAGCTCAAATTGATGATTTTCGCTTCTCAGAAAAATTCTCAAATTTTGCTCCATTCGAATTCAAACCGCCACTCCGATTTGGCGAAGGTAGCAAGGAAACGAAATATTCTTTCACGAAAAGATACGAAATCGTTGCCCAGTGCCTGAGGATAAGTGCATTTGGCGAAGAATAAAGTGACAGGACAAATTCGGCACGAATGAAGAATCGGTGAATGTTGATCAATTCGTCCTTCATATTGAATCGAGGATTCAAGAATAGACATATATGTATGTTCCTATATTCGATTGCTTCGGAGAATTGCACAATTATATTACAGTAACATAATTGATTTTATTCCTTTTTTGACACAGATACTGTATAGCTCTATAAAGTGAATTGTATTATTTTAATATCATTTTTCAATTATTGCAATTTATTTCAATTTTCAATTTCAATTATTTATGTGAGTTCATTATTTTATTTCAATTATTTCAATTATTAATATAATTTTTCAATTATCCAAATAATCAATTTGGATGATTTAAAAATGTTCTACCACTGAATAATTGCAAATTGAATATATATATATATATATATATATATATATATATATATATATATATAGGATTAAAGAGTGAGAGTCCGATTGGTCTTTTTTAACAAATGAAATTTATTTTAAACCGAAAAAATCGATTACGATTGCGAGTCGATCGCAAATTAATATGTTAATGATATCGTTTATCAACTCTCACGTCAATCTTCGATCGCGTCTGTCCACAAAAGCCTTCTTTTTTCTCGTCGCCTTTCTTCCAAATGTTTCAAACAAACGTCTCGCCATTTCTATTTCCCTCGTTTTTTTTCTTCTTTAGATATTTTGGATCCCACATATGTACGTATAGTTTCGATAGAATTTTCTCAAATTGAGATATTTTCTTTTCTGAACAGATCGACGGTCTAGTATAAAAACAGCACAGTGCGTTGGTCATTGGTGCCGTTATAATGCATCCATACGCATAGTATGCACATATGTGCATAAAGTATACATATATGTGCGGAGAATTTGCCCACGAAGTCCGAGAGCGCCCAGTCTGAAACTTGACGGTGAAAGGAAACTTCGTTGCGGCTGGTGGAGCAGATACTCGTTCAAGGAGAATGCATGTGTATGCCTCCACACTAATCCAACAAGGTTGCACGTAGAGCAGACTGATACGGACGCAGACGCGAATATCAACGTACGAATGTGCGAAGCGAGGGAAAAAAGTATGTCTGTGGTGCTATTCATACCGGGCGCAATTTATTCGAGCTGTTGAAGTGTAAACGTAGCTTGACTGTACAGGGTGGCCCGAAAAGTGACGTCTAAAAGGAACATCTACATGCCTCGTATTAATACCTATCCGAATCACCCCCACGTACGTTCTACGATTTTTTTTACTTTTCGAGACAAAAGCATTTTTTGATTCTTCTTCTCGAGTTTTCCTGTAGCATTGATTTTTATTTTCTCCCTTGCGTATGGAAGTTTCTAAAGGGTGTTTCAAAATGGCCTGACATTTTTATTTATTAAGGAGAGATATACACCTAGATGGTCGAAAAAATCGATTTAGTATGAACATTCCGTCGACCGTAGAAGACCTACACTATGGGCCTGGTATCGATGATTCCATGTAAGTTGACAAATTTCATGATTTATTCATTCCCAAATTTTCAAACGCCTTTTTCTCAAAAGCACGTTTTTCAAATCGGTACCCCAAATTTGTCGAAAACCAATGAACCGATTGCCTTGAGGTTTTTTGTGGTTATTCCATACACCATTATCTAGTACTTGACATAGGATTTTTTTTTCCGTTACTTAGTTTTTGTTTTATAGGCAAAATAATAACTAATTTTTGGCCCAAAAATCACTATTTATGTTCAAACGTCCGCCATTTTGTCATAAATCGATATTTTCAAAATCGGCTATGACAAGTACTAGATTATAGTATCTAATTTAATATTTTTTTTGGTTTTTTTTTTCAGATGATTTTTGAAGAAACGCCGGTGGGTACCGTATACGCAGATTTTTTTACGACGCTCCAAGGATCATACAATATCCTTGTATATTTTTGATATTTTTAAATAAAGAAAATTAAACATATTTTTGAATGTATATACTTTTAGATAATTGAAACTCCAATCCAAAATTTCAAATAGTTTCCCTCGAAAGAATTCACAAAAATAACCGTTTTCCGACTCCTAGGTGTATATCTCCCCTTAATAAAACGTATCATTTATTTAATAAGTACGAATATTTTTACAAGCTTTCGTTATTATGTATTTAATTTGCTTCGTTCGGGGGTCTGTCTTTCGTGTTCAAAATTGGTAATCCATTTTTCGAACACTAGCTGGCATCGGATTGAGCCTAAATTTGGCATATTTATGTAACTTCGGTGACAATGCAATAATATGGTACCATGGAGCTGGTCTGATGATGGAGATGGGAGGTGGGCAATGCAACTCCTTAAGGGGACGTACCTGAGTAAACGGCGAGAGAAACAGGTAAACTTCGGGAATTTTTATCTCAAAAACTAATGTTTCGATTGGATCCGGATTTTTTTATTGGTAAATATGTACATTGAAATATGTTTAGGAATTTTTTAAAATAAATTCGTGGACTGGACGCGATTCAAACGCGATTATCTCGAAACATAGTTTTCAAAGTCGGTGCCAGATGTATCTCGAAAACGGCTTGTCCGATTTTGTCCAAATTTGGATACAATATTCTTCGATAGGTTTCTCGTTCGCCACGTTTGTGTACCTTTTAAGGGGTTACCCCCACTTGCGATTTTGAAAAAATCGATTTTTTTATTGCATTTTTTCGAAGTATAAGTATCTGAGAATATGTCCTGAAAATTTCAAGTCGATCCGAATAAAATTGACTGAGATATGAGCGTTGAAAGAGAAGAATCCGCGTTGAAAGAGAAACTTTAAACGCGTTTTTCTCAAAATGGCATTTCTGAAGTCGGTGACCAAGATTACTCGAACACTAATGAACCGATCTTCTTGAAATTTTGCAGGCTTATTCAATACATAAAAATGTAGTCTTTAATCGTTCAATTTTTTTTTCGAAAAAAAAAATGGCCTTTTTATAGCCAAAAAACGGCCGTTTTTTTTCGTTAAAATCGAACCATTAACTTTGACTGTTCGCCATTTTGTGAAAAATTAATATTTTTTAAAATCCTTCGATTAAAGACTAGTTTATACTTATATTTGACTAAATCCATCCGCATTTTTTTCTTCAGATGATCCACTTCGCCGCAATGTTGGTCACCGCAAACCGTGTATATAAAAACATTATTTCATTGACGGCCATTTGCCACTAAACAATGTAATATTTTTCAATAAAAAAATTACTGAAAGTTCTTCAAGATGTGTTCTTTAAGATGGTATATTGATCGATTGAAAAAGTTTTGTAGTTTTCTTTAAAAAAATTCATGAAAAAGGCCTTTTCTGCGCTACAAGTGGGGGTAACGCCTTAAGCATTCGTTTTTTTAAGGCAATATTGTTATACAGAAATTAGGAAAAATCGTTTTTGCAAATTTCATTTGATTATTCTGCTGACCTTTCCGAATGCGTCTGTGAAAACCGTTCAATGATGCCATAAAATTAGCCGAGTTATAGAAATTATAGGGAATACGCTCGGGGAGCGCGGTCGAGACTAGCAACTTCAAACGCGTTTTTCTCGACACTATGCTTCTAAATCGACAAGCACGATATCTCAATAACCAATTGATCGGTTGAGCTCCGATTTGGCATGCACCTTCAGTAGGCTGTTTCTCAACGATGGTAGCAGAACCGAATCGAAATAATGTTTTTTTTTTTTTTCATTCTCATATAACTCGTAGAACAGTGAGAAAAATAGACAAAATTGAAAATCGAAGCATACCGTCATTTTGTACTTTTTTTTTCTTTGCTCAATCTGGTACCAATCATCACAACACTCATACAGATTAAGATTTGTACAACGACCATAAGAACTGGTCGTCAATTGGAGGCGTTTTTTTTAAACAAACATACGAAAGAAGACGATAAGAAGCAATAAAAACAAAATTCGTACATATTCTTGAAGGATTAATAAATATGTGAATTTTATTCTTTAGTTATTTTCTTAATCATTCCATCCTAAAAATCACCTCTAAAACAGCGCTCTAGATAACAATACTGCCTTAAGGCGTAAGGCTAGTGTGTAAAATTCAAAACTTGCTCGTCGCTTGAGGCAACTCAAATTACAGAGGAAGGTCTAACATATGGTGCAGGAATCGCAGATTGAAGGTAAACTTATGATTACAACGATAGAACTGCTGGTAAAACTTTAAACGCGTTTTTCTCCAAACTAGGTTTTTCAAAGTGGTGTACACGATTTATCGACATCCAATGAACGGAATAATTCGGAATTTCGTACACTTATTCAGTGTAAAACTAGTTTAGTCTTGAACGACGTTTTTCTTCTTAACATTTTTGTTTCATTAGATATAAACAATAATGATGTCATTGTTCCTCGAAACAACGAAAACAAATTGAGACATTTTTCTTTTGATGATTGAAACACGATAACAAAAAAAAGCTCGGTCGAGTCTTAGCCAATATTATGTATTTTAAGAAATTAACTCGTTTTTTTATTTCAGACCAAGCGGGTGACCAAAATCAGGTACACCGTTCAGCCCCATTCAAAGGTCCTTCACGAGATTGTTTATAACTTCTTTAATTGAAATTTTTTAATGAAATTTTGTACACAACTCTGTTAACCCTTCGAGTGCACACTGGGTCGTTTTGACCGTACGTATTTAGTATTTTCCAACGGATTTTTCAAAGTATGCCCCACTTTGAACGATGTTTTGGCCTTGAATTTTCGTTTTCGTCAAAAAATAAATTCAGGACCATTAAAATGGATAATGCACTGCAAAAAACGTCTCTACAAAAAACAATGCAAATGTCTTCTTATTATAGGGGACAAATGGGTTTTTTACGGAAAATTATTGTGTCTAAATTTCAATGCAGACCCTGCAGTGTTAAAAGTTGCAACTTTAAAACCCATTATCTCCCAATCTAAATAGTCGACTGTTCTGAAATTTCACTCAAACATGCATAATGATATGAACAATGTCTGGTTAAAATTTGAACAAAATCTATAGAAATCAAGATTGCGCGCTCGTACTACTTTGAGGGGTTAGGCCACTCGTGAATTTTCGAAAAATCGATTTCGCTTCAAGATCAAGCAGAAAAGAAATGCAAGAGCAGGACGATAATCTGGAAGGCCAATTGTATGGTGCAGGCATCGCAGATTAAAGGTATTGCAAAATTATTCATGATTTTCTACTACTCAAAACTTCAAACGCGTTTATCTCAAAACTGCATCTTTTAAGTTGGCCGGAAACACAACTCAGACAATTTTCAACCGATTCACTTGAAATGTTGAATATATCTTGAAAAATACATTGTCTATGGACGGACGTAAGAATTTTTTTATTGCATAGTTAATGTGTTATTAACAGTTATCTGACGATTTTTTAGGCAAATTTTTCATTTTCCACTTTAGAAGTGCGCCATTTGGCCAAAAATCAATATATCGAAAAAGTCCTACGTACTTCTATAGCAGTTATTATATGTAATCGAAAAAAATTAGTTGGCTCATTATAATTCAAAAATTACAGGAGCTGTTTCTCCGGCCGTGGACCCTGGAAAAACGGAGACGTCATCGCAAAAACGCTGCACAGCCGCCATTTTGAAATTAATCGCTTTAAAAAAATTATTGTATACAGTCACTGATATGTATGATAAACACCCTTTTTGTAATCTCGATTTATTTTGCAGTTTTTGCGAATAAAAAATCCGCGAAAAGCCTATTTTTTCGGCCTCTAGAGTGGCCTAAGGTCCTAATAGTCCACTTCATAACAATAAAGCTAGTCATTAATCGCGAGACAAGTAAATACACAAAAGAGAAAAATGAAAAATGATTTTTGGTCGAAAGTAAAAAGATCGTAGAACATACGTGAGGCCGATTGGGATAGGTGTCGATACGAGGCATCTCGGTTTTCCTTTTGGACGTCACTGTTCGAGCCACCCTGTATACAGGGTGTCCTGTTATGAGTGGATAATCCTGTAACTGTCGATAGGTCAGACCATGGCCTACTGTATGCTGGAATTTCGGTTTAGTGAAGGTCCCACGGTTTTCGAGATTTTGGGCTATATGTTATTTTTTTGAAAAAAATCATCTGCTTTCGGTTTTTCGCATGCCATTTCCACGAATGACCAGAATCGCCAATAACGGAGCAACTTTTTATAGTAATTTGCACGATATGCGTAGGACATTTTTTTACACCGCAGGCTATCAAAGTCAGATGTTCGAATTGGTTTGTATGAAAATTCTGCATAAGACCTTTTTTCATAAAGTTTCCTTAAGGGGAGGGTAGGGGTTTCAGCGTGAAAAAAAACACTTTTTTGCAAATTTTTTTCATCTATATGGATAGAGTAAATTTATTGAAACGTTTTGTACATTGTCAAGTGTCATTTCAAGAACATTCCGTGAAATTTGTACGCGAAAATATCCACAAACAAGCCGGTGCCGCGTTTTTCTCGAAACCACTTTTTCAAAGTTCGTGTTCACTGCCATTTGAAAACTACATGACCGATTTACTTCAAACTTGGTACACACTTTCTACATATAAAATACCTCCCCCCAACGGTTAGTTTGAGATTTTTTTTTACATTGAGGGGTTTTTCCACCCCCAAAATGGCGGAATTTTTCGTGAAAAATAGCACTTTTCACTTTACATGACCACCAAAAATTTAGAAATGAAAAAAAAAAATTATCAAAGACCGTTGGGGGGAGGATTGGACGATACTTTGACTAAATTTTAATGGTACTTGATTTCAGATAATTTCTAGCTGAGATACAGTGAACACCGCAAATCGTGTTTTTCCAAAGGCGTTCTTGGAAAAGCTTTGTCACCGGCTTGTTTGTGGATATTTTCGCGTACAAATTTCACGGAATATTCTTGAAATGACACTCAACAATGTACAAAAGGTTTCAATAAATTTACTCTATCCGTATAGATGAAAAAAAATCGCAAAAAAGTGTTTTTTTTTTCACGCTGAAACCCCTACCCTTCCCTTAACGTTTAAGGTTAAAAAGAAGACTAGATGAAACAAATAACCGAGAGTATTTTCCGAAAAACCGGGTCAAAAAAAGTTATCATATGTAAAAATGGCACGCGAAAAACCAAAAGCAGATGATTTTTATCTCGAAAACCATGGGACTTTTACTAAACTGAAATTCCAGCATATAATGATCTGACCTATCGCCAGTTGCAGGATTATCCATTCACAACAGGACACCCTGTATATATTCATACATCCAGGATTATTCACGAAGTACATAATGCTACCTAGGCGAGCTGTGCATTGATTGGCCATTTTCTACGTTGAGTTACATTCTCCATGGAAGTTCGCCTCCAAAGCAACATCCAATGATCCCATTTGCATGCGATCCACGAGATTCCGTGGCGATGACTCCACGAGACAATTGGCAAAGAGCAGGATGATCTCATTTTCATCAACATTGGTGAATTTCCCTCGGCCGCGTTCCTTGATAAAGTTCCCGCTCGCTGATTAAATTGGTAATTTGGTAAATGCGATAGTTCGGGGCCCGAAGAGTTGGAATTTGCCTAGCTCGGACCTTCGACAAGTCGATTATCGTGCGCCGGTGTGATCAATGTAGTATCGATCCTAGCAGCAGGTACCACGAGGGAGAACAGGATGCCGAGGTCCAGCAGGTCTCGGGGACCGAAGGAGTGGCGAAGTTGTTTCGAGATTCGATATCGAGACAAAGTTACACGAGAGAATGGAGTTAGACTCGAAGTTATGAAGGAGGGAAAACAGCAGGCAGGAAAATGAACCAAGGCGTCCATGACGTACGAGAGGGGCGAGGGAGCAGGGGAGGGGTGGGAGAGGGGGAGAAAAGTGATAAAGCAAAAACAATCTGGGAAATCCAATATATATATATTGGGAGGAAATTGCGCAAATAATATTAGCGCATTAAAAGGACATCCAGACGAAGGGTGAAGACGCACGAGGGAGCCAATCAAAGATAGGGCCACAAACGGCGAGCGAGGTCGAGATAGGAGAACGCAAAAAGAGAATTCAGGACACGAGAATTTATTTCCTGCGGAAGATTGTAAGGAAGTTAAAAATAAAATGGGTGACTTAAGTTAGCAAATAATAAATGAGGAACGAGGGGAGCTACCCAGGTAGGGAATCAAAAGGCTGACGATGGGAACAAACTTGTGCGAGCCTTGTTTCACCGAGCCTGAGTGAGATAGACCTGGGCCAGGTTTCATTGCATCGTTTGGAGCAGCCTGGAACCAAGACTGGCTGCTTAGCCTAAACGCAGGGTTATTTCAAGCTTTATTCAGCCAGTGAAATTTAAGGCTAAAAAATCAAGGCTGGATGCAGGCTTGTTTCAGGTTGTGATAAAATAAAATCAATTTTAAATAATATTTTTTCTGTACTTTTATGAAAAAAAAAATTAGCAATAAGTTTGTCGGGTGCGAAAAACGAAAGCGAAGGAGGCAACTCAGAACATTTAAACATATTCTCTTATCGATATTTATGAGGTACACAAAAAAGTTTTTTTCTCGTCACATACACATTTCGTATATACTCACTCTCTGGGGTTTGCGTACACTCTGTGTATTACGTGTCCCATAAACAATAAATAAAATAATGTATTGTGTTTAAAATATTTTATATATATTTTATAACAAATAATATAATGAATAATAAATATATATAATAAATCAAATGAATTCTTTACAAATTTATTAAATTTACCCCAATGTAGAATATAGAAAACTAAAAACAGGCCTCATATAGCCTCGAGAAGAGTTTGGGATAAGCTTGGTCATAAATGCTCGTGAAGGCTTCATTAAGGCTCGTTTTGAACCTTGTTGTTTCATCGTTTCAGGCTTAGTACAGGCTTTTCTACCAGCCTTTGGTCAAGCCTGTGTGCAACAGCCTGAAACCGCGTTATCATTCAGGCGTTCAGCTAGGCCTGAAATCAGGTTGGTGCTCAGCCTGAATTAAAAAATGTGAGCCTTGTTTCAGAGCTTGGCGAGCCCTTTTTTCATCGTCAATTCCTACCTGGGTATTGGCACAATTCTAAGTTTTATTCGTCGAAGGATTTTGGGAAACCGAAATTTTATAATATCACAGAACGAAGACGTAAAAAAATATCGTTCCTCGTGGAGAAATAAATATTGCCAATTTTAATTAGTTAAAAACTGTTTTTTGACGGATCGAAAATGATCAGTAAATGGTTATTCATGTCCATTGTTCTCTCCTCATTCAATTTATTATTCCTACCTTACAATTCAGTTCACAACAAAAAGGGGTTGAAAAAAATTAGTACAGAATATTCCACGAGACTACCAAAATATCAGTAGTTTTTATCAATTTATAACGTGACTTTTATTAGTCAATAGAGCAGCGAACTGAAGGGGTTGAAATATGAATGCAAGAATATTCCAAGCAGGAAATAAATATGAGCAACCTTGTTTTAATTAGCTGATTCCTCAATTTGTATCAATTGATAATAGGATTCTTTTTAATTATTCGAGGAAGATCAATAAACGTTAATTTATTGCCATTGTTCCTATTTTCTCATTCACTTGAATACTTCTACCTTACAATTCAACCCACGACAAAAAGGGGCGAAAAGAATTAATACATAATATACCAAGCGAGTGCCAAAAGAGCAGCGAACAAAAGAGATTAAAAAATGGATGCAAGCAATTCCAAGCAGGAAATAAATATGGGCAACCTTGTTTTTCATTAGCTGATTCCTCAATTTCAATTAATTGATAAGGTAATTTTTTCTTAGTCCATCGAGAAAGATGAAAAATCTTTATTTGTTACCATTGTTCCTATCGTCCCCATTCACTTAAATACTTCCATCTTATAATCCAACCAACATTAAAAAGGGGTTGAAAAAAATTAGTACAGATTATTTCAAGCGAGTGGGAAAATATCAGTAGTCTAAAGGCGGGTAAAAATCGATTTTTTTGCATTTTCTCAAAGTGCACGTGTTCAAAAATATGTGGAAAAAAAATCAAATTAAATTGTTTAAAATTGGCCAAATTACCGACGATTTAGTGAGAGCAGGTAGCGCAACGATTTACGTATACTAAAACTGTCAATCGCGTTTTTCTGAAAACGACTTTTTTCGACCTGGCCGGAATCATAACTCTAGCTACAATTTTCCGATTTGCAATTTAAAAAAACCAAAGTTTCCGTCATTGCAATAGCTATCACTTCTACGGAGTCGTTTTTTTTCAGTATTTTTAAGCCCCGAATATAAGTAAAAGTTTCGTCGAAATTACACTTTTTTGGACACCCCGAATTTTACCATTTTTTTAACACCCTGAATTTTACTATTTTTTGATTTTTTTTTTCGAAAAACGACTCCGTACACCGAGAACTACATTTATATAGATGATAAAACTTTTTTACTTTTATTTTTCAGACCAACCACTGTCAACTTATCGATCTGGTCGTTGGACCACATTTTTATACAGAAGCTCTATTATACCTCAATAGGCTAGTGAATTTTTTATTCTCTCAAATACAAATTTACCCGAGATGAGTTCAATGTATGTTTAATAAAATACCCGTTTTTCCAAATCCCAGATATATAAACTAGTAAAAAAAAAAATCCAGAAAAAACGAGCTTTTTTCGGCCCGTCACAGACCTTCCTTAATCAATTAATAACGTGATTTTTATTACTGAATAGGCTAGTGAACAAAAGAGGTCAAAAAATCAATGCAAGAATATCCCCAGCAGGAAACAGATATGAGCAACCTCGATTGATGATGAACGTAATTTTTTTTCAATCAATTCTTATTTATTGCCGTTATTCCTGCGTTCCCCGTTAATTTATGAGGTCAATTATAGCTTGATGCTCGTCTCTTTTCCCTTTCACGTTGGTCAAAATCGTCAATTCACCGTGTCGCGATCTCCCAACTGATAAAATGGCTAATCACTGTATTGGGTTAATTATTGCTTCGCGTTCAGGCGTGAACGGCAACACGGGAAAAGGAACCCTCGAAGTGGGTGACGCGGAGTCATAGGAGATAAACTATCGTCGTGCCTCTCGACTCGTCGCCGTACTTCGTGCACCGCGCGATTTTTCGCTCTCATTAACCATGAACGTGTGTCTCCTCGAGAGATCCACTTATTTGCAAGCACCGCCTGCCGTCAATTCACTGTCACATTAGTTTTAGATCGCAGTAACCATGTGCTTTTCAATTTTTGCGCTATAAATAAAGTGAAAGCTGCGAAATAATATTCGTTTTCGACTCGGAGCATGTTTTCCCTGGAGAAGATCAAGTTTGTTTGATAAATGAGAGCGATTTTTAATAACAAAAAAACTTCATGAATAAAAAGTTCGGAAATATCAATTAAAAAATGTGTTTTTTTATCAAATACATTTTTTAATCGATGACTTTTAAGGTCTCGATAATTTTTCAATAATTTCCATAATTCGGCAATTTTTCATCATTATATTTTCGAGTGAATTTACCGTTTGTATTTTGGCTAGTAGTTTTACAAAAACATTTTTTTTTAATAATTAGAGGAAAATTTGACAACGCAGAGTTTTTTGCGCTGTCAATCAAGAGAAAGCTGCGATATGAAATTATTTTTTGACGCGGAGGATGTTTCCCTGGAGGACACCAAGTTCGATTGATAAATAGAGAAATTTTTACTTAACGAAACATTTGATGAATCAAAAGTTCGGAAATATCAATTTAAAAATGTATTTTTTTTTCGATACATTTATTCATCGATCATTTTTAAGCTTGCGATAATTTTTCAATAATTTCGACAATTGAGCACTTCTTTTTAATTAACGAAATTAAATCATTTATTGAGAATCATTATATTCTCGAGTGAATTTACTGTTTGTATTTGGGCTACTTTTTTACAAAAACTGTTTTTTTTTTAATTATTAGAGGCCAATTTGACAACGGATTTTTTTTTGCGCTGTCAATTGAGAGAAAGCTGCAAAGTGAAATTGTTTTTCGACTCGGAAGATGTTTTTCCTGGAGGAGATCAAATTCGTTTGATGAATGAGGGCAATTTTTCTTTAACGAAAAAATTTATAAATAAAAAGTTTGAAAATATCAACGAAAAAAATGTATTTATTATTAAATAAATTTTTTAATCGATCATTTTTACGCTCGCGATAATTTTTCAATAATGTTCACGAAAATATTGAAGAAAAATAATTAAACGATAATTGAAAAGAATTTTTTTTATCTCATTTTTCTATAATTTGTATGAAATAAAATTATAGTTTCTTGCTTGCCTCGTTAAATCGGCCTTGTCAATTTCCATATTAATTAATCAATTTACATTTGAGATTTATTTCCGTACTGAATAATAATAATGAATGATATATATATATATATATATATATATATATCCTAATTGAATTATATTCTTAAAATAAATATTAATAAGTTTAAAACTATCGTCCTCAACTATCTCCTTCGACTAACCAAAAGCGTCCTTCTAGAAATTTCATTAAAAAAAAATATCCATAAAATATTAAAAACACGACCATCCAGTTTTCCGAATCTAAAAACAGCATTGCACAATTATATCACGACTCAACAGAATACTCAGTCAGAGCAACAAGTCGAACAGCACGCGATGCTCATTGTCTCGTTGTCGATTCGGTCTCGAGTGCCTCGTGCCGGGAACCTCGGTATAGGGAAAGTTGTCGAAGATTTCGAAGGAAAGGCAAAGAGAACGATAAGAATATTAAAGAAAAGTTGGGTGCAAAAAAAAGGTATAAGAGATATGATAATTAATTGCTCGACGCTGGTCGTCTACGATAATGATAAAGTTTCACGCGCGCAATTAAATCTCGCACTTGTACCTCGACAGTCACGGACTGATAAATACGAACAACAAAAATGGCTTCCATCGCCATGATTTTCGGATCTTGAGACGGGGAAAAAAAAGAAAAAAGGAAGAAGGCGGATATTCAAGGCTAACTGGAATCGAATCAATTTTATAGGATACAAAAAAAATCGTTTTTTTTGCGCTATGCACGCTAATTTTTTGTACTATTGCCCATACCCACCCACGCATAAATATCATTGATTTTAAGGGCTTGCGTGCGTTTCGAAGCGAAAAAAGCGTGTTTTCTCTATTTTTCAAAGCATAATGTATAAACAATTTTATTCAAAATGTTAAGCACCTAAAAGAGCATCAGACCCCTAAAAAAAGTGTCCTCGTCGTGGTCAGGATAACTCATGATAGCTTGATTTGAAATTAAAAAACCAGATTTTTCTGTTAGGACATAAGTATAGCTCGTAAATGAACGAAGGATTTTTAAAAAAATTGAAATTTGAATTTTTGGTAGAGTCGTATGCAAAATAGTTCAATTTTTGGTACAATTTACACGACATATGGCCTTGTAAAATTAGTTGTAATCGAAAAAAAAACCTTCGTTTAATCACTAGTCAATGCTATTTTGAAGAAGTGTGCCAAATTTCAATAAGATCGGTGCATTAGTTTTTGGGAAATCATGTCTACCGACTTCAAAAATAGTGTTTTCAGAAAAATGCGATTACCTGCGTCGCTTCCGGCCGGTCTTTCCCGACGGGGGGAATTCCCAAAGGCTCTCTCCCAGACTTTTACTTCGATTGACTTAAGGCCAAAAAAAAATCCCCAAAAAGCCTATTTTTTCGGCCTCTAGAGTGGCCTAAACTCTAGAGGCCGAAAAAATAGACTTTTTGGGGATTTTTTTTTTCAGAAAAACTACAAAATAAATCAAGATTGCAAAAAAGGGTGTTTATCATACATATCAGTGAATATATACAATCATTTTTTTAAGCGATTAATTCCAAAATGGCGGCTGTGCAGCGTTTATCTCAAAACTGCATTTTTTAAGTTGGCCGGAAGCATAACTCAGACAACTTTCAACCGATTCACTTGAAACGTTGAATGTATCTTGAAAAAGACATTTTCTATGGAAGTACGTAGGATTTTTTTTTCTATTACATAGTTCATTTGTTATTAACAATTATCTGATGATTTTTTAGGCAAATTTTTGGAAAGTGAAAAATTTCGTCAGATAATTGTGATGATTTTTTAGGCAAATTTTTGGAAAGTGAAAAAATTCGTCAGATAATTGTTAATAACCCCTTAAAACTTTGGGAGAATATTCTAGTTCATGTACAACATGAATATAATATTCATATTGTGCTACTAGAATTTTTGTTTAAATGAATTATTTGAAATTTTCAAACCCACGTAACCCCTTGAAGACAATTGGGTTGCACAATAAGTATGGAGAAAAAAAAGCAATTACGAGGACGATATATCCGGCGAAAGGTGATTTTGAAGACTTCGAGGTCCTCATGGTACCATGGCTTATCTTCCCCATACTCAACGTTACGTCAACCCAAGGCTCTTCTAAATCACCTTCAGATGAATGGAAACCATATTCGCACGAAGGTCCCTTCAAGGACCCGGCCCCAAAACCACGATTCAAAACAATAACGAGCGTTCTCAAAATAGCCAAACGGCCGATAGCCGACGTTACATCGATACGAATTCAAAATATCCTTTCCCCACACGTAATGCAGTATATTTATATTCGTCTATATCCGCCGGCACCTTTCACTCTGTCCGAGCTCTCGTGACTCTCGCGACTTGACCGCAAATTTATTTTCGATCCGAAAAATACGCCGAGCACTTCTTACTCGAGGCAACTCGAGATTCTACGGAGATCGAGCGAATGGCGTAAAAAAAAAACAATGTTCGCGGGTGAAAAAAAAAATCTCGATGTTAGTTGGATTGGCCTCGCATTTGGGACACCGGAAACGGAGGTTGCTCTTCGACAGATGTCCCGGAGCACGGAACCAGCCGTCAACTTTTCTCAAGCCCGGAAGTGACCGGTTTTAGAGAAAGGTCATCGTGATTTTGGTTTTTTGTTGGTAATTAGCTGGGAATTGATGCGGCGAGAAAGATTCAAGTGGATAGGGAACGGAATTCGATTGAGGACGGACACAGTGTCTCGCCTCGTTGCAGCTGTACAGGAGAATTTCAACAATGGAAAGTTCGTGCAATCGGGGCTATTTCCCGGTCGATATTTCTCCGCGGATTGCGAAAATTTGGCGGCCTTTCCCATGTAGAGATTGACCGTTGGGCCTGGGACGGGCCTTCACAGTTAGCCTTTCTAGGATATTGGGCCGTGAGTATTTACCAATGAGGTGCCTTTGTAGAAATGATAAGAACGGCCCGATATCGGCCAACAGAGCCAACAATTATTGGGCCAATGATTTAATTCATTGTCGCGGCAATGTTGGTGATTGCGATTGGCCCTATGTGGGCCCTCTTAAAGGGCCTATGTAGAAATTGACCACTGGCTCTATGATGGGCCTTCACAGTTGGTCTATCTAGAAGTTAGTCTATCTAGGATATTGGGCCGTGAGTTTGTTTGGGTTTGTTTGAGTGCGTGATAAATATTCAACCTATATCGGGCCAAGATTGGCACGAGATTGGTCCTTATGGATACATATTGCATGGAATAACCTTGAAATAAATTGTGATTTGCGTATATGACAGGTTTCAAAATTGGCATATTTTACTTACGTATGTTGGTTATTCACAAATGCCAATAATAGGCCAAGACTTGATTACAAAAACTGAACTACAAAATATAGACGATTAATATATGACGTGCCAGTTATTTGCCTATTCTGGCACAATATACAGATAATGATTAACCCAAGGCTTAAATGAAATAAAAGCCGGTATGGTCTGACCCACTTAGCCAATAAAGGGCTTAGATTAATTAAATGTAATTTTCAGTATTTTAGCATTGCCAGTTTTAAAATTGGCAAATTTCGATGAACTATCACGGCTGTTTATTGGTTTTAACAGATGGGCCCGGATAGGTTTTAGTAATGGGCTGATATTGTGCCAGTTCTCAATTTATAACGGAACAATAATCGGCCAATGTAATTGGCAGTACTTCAGCATCACCAGTTTAAAAATTGGCAAATATTGTTTATCTATTATGACTGTTTAATGAATTTAAAAGATGGGCCATGATAGGTTTTAACTATGGGCCGATATTGTGTCGGTTTTCAATTTGGAACGGGACAATAATGAGCCAATGTAAGAGCCAGTATTTTAGGATTGCCAGCTTTAGGATTGGCAAATTTAGTTTAACTATCACTCATGTGTATTGGTTTTGAAAGATGGGCCACGATAATCTTTAGTAATGGGCCGATATTGTGCCGGTTCTCAATTTATGATGAGACAATAATGGGCCAATGTAAGTGCTCGTATTTTAGCATTACCAGTTTTTAAATTGGCAAATATAGTTCAACCATCACGGCTATTTATTGGTTTTAAACGATGGGCCGATACTGTGCCGGTTTTCAATTTATAACGGAACAATATTGGGCCAATGGAATTATCAGTATTTTAGTATTCCCAGTTTTTAAATTGGCAAACTTAGTTCAACTATCACGGCTGTTTATTAGTTTTTAAAGATGGGCCAGGACAGGCTTTAGGGATGGGCCGATATTGTGCCAGTTTTCAGTTTAGAGCGGAACAGAAATGGGCCAATATTATTTCTCTTTTGTGGGCTTATACGATGGTCCCAATATTGGCCTGATCGTAACATTGGGCAACTCATGACAACCTCTACATTGGCTATACGAGTATGAGACCTATCTATGCACGAGGTGCGAATGTGTGGGACATATGGAGGGTACAAGCTCTGTCAAAAATGTACAACCAACAGCATCGCATAGGCATTGAATGTTACTATGCGCTTCGACCAAAACTTTTGGCTCCTACGTGCAGCTACAGAACTACCTCAATAACAAAAAAAATCATTAAATAATTCGTCGATTTATTGAAAATTTTGAAACTTTTGAAACTTCCACAGCCGAATTATTTTGACGGTGTTCAGATTTTCGGAGTTTTGGTCTTTCGTGTTAAATTCTTTCGGAGTTGTGATCTTTCGGGGTAGTATTCTTTCGGAGTTTTGATCATTGTGATCATTCAAAGTTCGGAATTTCAACCCGGCCTCGCCTTTGTACTTCTATGTACTTTCGTATTCGAGCGGGCAATCTAATTTGGACGTAGGAGCGAGCCCGCATTCTCGACAGATGGGTGCGAGACCCGATATTTATTATTTTTGAATAAATTATGGGTTCGAGAATAAAAATGATCAGTCGGCAAGTCGATGGGAGGTGAAGAATTTTATATTCGAATTAGCGGGACGAAGTTTTTGATAACACGATGGGAATGATGATTATGGGAATGTATCGATATATTGATTGGTAAATCGCATTGAGATAATAATGAGGGAAATTAACATCGGGCGGAAGTGCTGAGCCACGAATCGACTCGCGGATGTTGAGCCCTCAGGGCGAGGGAAATCATCCAGGGGAAAAATAAAGCGGAATGGTAAGGATCGATTTAGATTTTTTTGTTCAGTATTTCATCTTTTGCAATATCAAAGAAAAGACACTTTTTTACAAGTGAATTTGCAGTACTTATTCTCTGAATGCATTCTGAGCAGAAAAAATAGAATAATAAAGATCGATTTAGGATTCATTTTTCGAAAAATTTCTGAAAATGTTCGACTTTCAATATCGAAGATAAAACGGTATTTTATTTGTTCACAAGTGAATTGGCAACAAGTATTTTCCGACTGTATTCTAAGCACAGAGAAGTAGAATATCAAAGATCGAATTCGGATTTATTTTTCGAGAAATTCCCGTTTTTCGATATCGAAGAAAAAACGGTTTTTTAACAAGTCAATTTGCTGTAAATCTTTTCTGACTTCGTTCTAAGCACAGAGAAGTCGAATATCAAAGAATATCAAGGGTCGATATAAAATTTTTTTGACTGGTTCCTGTTTTGCAATATCGAAGAAGAAACACTATTCCATTTTTTTTCAAGTGAATTTGCAGTAATTACTTCCTGACTGCATTCTGAGCACAGAGAAGTAGGATATCAAAGATCGGATTTATTTTTGGAGAAATTCCTGTTTTTCGATCTCACAGAAAAAACACTTTTTTTATTTTTAAGTGAATTTGCAGTGCTTATTTTCTGACTGCATTCTAGCATGAGGAACTAGAATATCAAAGATCGATTTGGGATTTATTTTTCGAGAAATTCCCGTTTTTCTATATCGAAGAAAAAACTCTATTTTATTTTTTTACAACTGAACTTGCAGTAAATATTTTTCGATTTCATTATAAACACAGAGAAGTAGAATATCAAAGATCGAGTTAGGATTTATTTTTCGAGAAATAACCTCTTTCCAATATTAAATTGAAAAAAAAAACACTATTTTTATTTGTTCATTACAAGTAAACTTAGGTAATTATTTTCTTACTACATTCTAAGCTCAGGCAGTTCGAATTCCAAAGATCAATTTAGAATTTATTTTTCGAGTAATTCCCGTTTTTCAGTATCGAAAAAGAAAAAAAGACTATTTTCGAACTTTTTTGTCACAACGAATTTTGCAATAATTCAATTATAATTAAATTTCAAACCCAAACAAGCCCAAAGAAGTGGAGGTATCGTTTCAGGAATTGGTCTCGAGAACTTACGGTTTTTGAAATCGAGAAAAAAAACCTTTTCCAATATTTGTCCACACAAATAATTTACCGACAATTCAATTTTTCGGAGCGAGAAAAGAACGACAAACGAAAAGAACATCGCGATTTTTGCACGAAAATATTGCAGTTTTATTCCGGATCTGTTGCACAAAGAGGGAGGAGCAGGTAAGAATGATCTGTCGCTAAGGGAAAAATTGCACCTAAACATGGCGGCCGAGAATCCGTGCACATATCCCCAAAAACAATTTTGTAATTAATAAAATAATTTCACAAACCACTAATCTAAAAAGTCTTTCACTAAACACCAATTTCTTTTACTAAACATCGAAATATTTATTTTTTCCTTCTCAAAAAATGTTCACTTTCAAACAAATTCTGATCCCCTTCCTTCCTTCCGCCACCAACTCCAAAATACCGAAAATTCCGATTTTTCACAAATTTCGATCGTAACGAAAATTCGACCGGAAATCGCCCACGTTGGATTCCTAATGAAAAAAAACATTCTTATCGCGCATCCGCACGACCGTACCTTCTTCCGGTTGCAATATTTATCATTCCTCGATGCATGAGCTTTTTTCGTGTTTTTTTTCTCCCACAGTTGCTCGATGCTGTACTCGATTAATTAGCCTATGGAGACGTGAATTATTAAGGTCAACTTACGCGGCGATACTTTTGGAGAGTGGCCACCGTTCCATGGTCGCTTGGTATTTCATATTCTCGATCTGCTTCTTCAGTGCGTCCTTATCCATGGTGGCGAGTATACTGGGATCCATGGTTACAACCGCACCCCCCTGACGCAAGTGAAAACCACGTAGCGCTTGCGCCTACACCAGGGAAAATCAATATCACCGGGTATGTCCACGGCACCAATGTATAGGTATACATTTAAAACATATATATATATACAGGGTGGCCCGAAAAGTGACGTCGAAAATGAAAATTTAGATTTGTTGCATCGATACTTATCCGAATCACCCCCATGTATGTTCGACGATCTTTTTTACTTTTCGAGACAAAAGCATTTAAAAAAATCTCGCGTTTTCGTGTAACGAAGGTTTTTTTTCTTTTGCGTATGTACTTTCTTTTGGAAGTTTTTAGGAGCAATTGGGAGTCATATATTTTCTGTCTTTATAAGTACTTTTAAATATTTTAAATATTTATATGTATATAAGTATTTTTGATTGTTTATAAATACTTATAAGTACTTATAAATGTAATTGTTAAAGCGCACCAAAGGAACACCATGGAAATAAATACATTGATGCATAATACTTATAAATATAGGACTTAGAAGTACTTATAAGTAGATATTCTACTTTTTTGCTTAGAATGCAGTCAGTAAATAAGTACTACAAATTCACTTGTAACAAAATTAAATATAGCAATTGAGAGTCATACATTGTCTGTCTTTATAAGTACTTATAAGTACTTATAAATATAATTGTTAAAGCGCACCGAGGGCACACCATGGAAATAAATTGATTGATTAATAGTACTTATATTCATATTTACAGTACTTATATTATAGTACTATATTTATAGTACTTATATTCATAAGTACTATTAATCAATGTATTTATTTCCATGGTGTACCCACGGCGCGCTTTCACAATTATATATATTGACTTGAACCTATATAAAAATAGGTTCAAGAGAAGCAGACACTAAAGTTCAGGTGATTAAAAAAATACTTATAAATACTCATAAGTATTTTTTATCACTCGTCACATTTATCACTTATAAATACTTATAAATACTCATGAGTATTTTTTTATCACCCGAACTTGAGTGACTGATCCTCTTGAACCTATTTTTTAAAGGCAATATTGTTGTTCCCAAATTTGACAACTGTTTTTTATAATTTTATTTTATTATTTTACAGACCTTTTGGAATACGTCTATAAAAAACCGTTCAATGATACTCATAAAATTAGCTGAGTTATAGAAATTATAAGGAGTATAGAGAAATTAGGACCCCCATGTATGTTCTACGATCTTTTTTACTTTTCGAGAAAAAAGCATTTTTTAATTTTTCTCTTTTGGCAATGTACTTTCCTCGCGATATTTTATTTAACTTGTGTTTTCGTTGGGAAGTGCACTGTTAAGGGGTAAAGCCACTCGAGGATTTTCAAATATTTAGAACAGAAAAGGAAGCGAACAATGTTAATGTGGAATGGCAAATGTATGCTGCTCGCATTGTAGATAGAAGGTAAATTGACATTTCCATTGCTAAATGTTAGTTCAAACTTTAAAGGCAGTTTTCTCGAAACCATGTTTTTTAAACTGCCTGCAAACGTAATTCAGCCAAATATCCACCGATTTACTTAAAATTTTGAACGTATCTTCTCAGATGCATTCTCCATGAAGCTACGTAAGGAATTTTCGATTGGTTATTAACTTTTTTTATAAACAATTAGCGATGTGATTTTTTGCTTAAAAATAAAGGTTTTCGTTCAAATCTGCACTACCTTCATTAAAAAAGGTATTTTCTAATTTCCGTACGCAGGTTTAAAGCTTTTTCTATATATTTTTATGATTTCTTCGCTTTCTTGTTCTAGTTTGAAAACTACAAGAGAAATCTTTTCGGCCGCCGAAAACTTTGCACGACAGGTTCTCTGCGGTCTTGGACTCTGACGATGCCATTTTCAATAGAAAAATAAAAAATGTTGTACCCTTAAACTATGTATAATAAAGTTTTTCAATGCAATTTTTTACTGCGTCCATTCTACTCATTAAAAATATGCTTAAAATTAGCTTCTTTTTTAAGAGCTCGAGTACCTATACCCCTTAAGCGATAAATAAATGGACACCTGAACCCTGACGTGAATACCTTGGATTTTCATCAAAATTAAAAATTAGGTTTGAGAGGATCAGTCACCAAAGTTCAAATAGTTGCACTAGTCTAAATGCCTCCCAATTGCTCAAAAAAACCAAAGGGAAAGTGCATACACAAAAGAGAAAAAAAACGCCACGTGAAAAATCGAAAAAAAAAATTAAAAAACGCTTTTCTCTGGAAAAGTAAAAAAAAGATTGTATTTTTTTCTTCGTTTTTTATTTATTTATTTTGATCATTATTCGAAGACTTTTTTTGAAAATTGAGGTCGAAAATCTCTACTAAGAATATGTAAACACATTCGAAGGATTTTCACACCCAAAAGTGGCCAAAAAAACTTTGAGCAATTTAAAAGAATTAATTTTCGTTGTATTCCAACGATGCAAACTTCAACGTCATTGGGGGTGATTCGGATAGGTATTGATACGAGGCATCTAGATTTTCCTTTTAGACGTCACTCTGTGGATCACCCTGTATATACATAATGTGGATTTTATTATACAAGACTCGACCGCAGCTCGGTTGTTCGTTGGGTAATCCTTCATGTGAAAAAAGAAAGAAAAAAAGAGAGGAGGACGAGAAATGCATACACGAGCTTCATTATATTTTTCGTTACGATATATCGCATGGTCAACGGGAACGACTCGTGTATTGGCGTCTCAGAAAAGTCTCTCCCGTATTCGAGCGCATCGTTATCGACAACAAAAAAACTCGATCATTAAGGGGGGGAGATACCTCTAGGGGAGGACAAAATTTGTTGATTTGAAAATCATGAAAATTTCATGATTTTTTTCCTCGAGAAAAATTTCTTTTTCTCAAAGAATTATCTCATTCTTCACCATTTTTTACACATAATGTATGTTTTATTACTACTTTTGGCTGTAACATGGTATTTTTTTTATTCATCTTTAAAAATGGCGACATCAGGGCACGGTGTTGTAAACTGCATTTCCAAAAATGGCATGACGAATTTGATGAAATTTTGATGAAATTTAGTGTAATCTTTCTAACCTTATTGTTTAAAACACGACCTTAAATGTAATTAAATTTTTTTTTTTTAAGTATTTTTATCGCAAAATGGAGCCATTTTGTTTTCGGGAAATTCCATCTTTTGGTTTCAAAGCGTTCCATTTCATCGATTTCCAAAATTTCTCACTTTTTCTAAGTCTCAAAAATGGTAAAAAAAATCTTTCCTTGAAAAAAAATCATGAAAATCAGCTATTTTTTTCACGCCCAGAGGTATCTCCCCCCTTAATTCATGCTTGTGTCGTAAGCAAAGATTTCGTCACTTGGTGCAGTGGATGTTCGAATCGATTCTTTTTTTCGTCTACAATCGTCGGGATTCTATCTCTGACAAAATACAAATTGAACAAAAAAACTTGAATTCTTTGCGAAAAATCGGACGAGATTTCAAGTACAGAAAAAAATATTTAATCGGCCGCGTTTGTTGCAAAAAAGAATTCTGGTGTTGAGGGAACCAAAGGAGAGACAATCCTTTTCATGTCGTAAGTTACTTGATTATTTGCTTTATCGAATGGCAGAGAA
This sequence comes from Ophion ellenae, assembly GCA_963210295.1. NCBI lineage: Eukaryota > Metazoa > Arthropoda > Insecta > Hymenoptera > Ichneumonidae > Ophion > Ophion ellenae. The sequence continues at coordinate 56,550,546 of OY723386.1, read as the reverse complement.
AAACACTCGTGGAATTAATATTTTGTCGATGTTCAGGGTAAATTTATTTATAATTATTAGAATAAACGTTTGTATTGTTTAATAATAAATAATTGATATGTGTACCTAAATTCATTATTATTGAACAATAGAAAAGTACATTTCAATCAATATACATAAATGAACATCAACAAAATATAAATTCCATCGAAAACGAAAAGTATGTTTACATTATATTTACCCATAATGTACAATATCGAGTGAAATAAATATTGATACTACGCACCCAACCGATTGTTCTTTTGTGATCCCTTCTCGACTATAACGAAGTCGTTTTATTGCTTCATCGAATGCCAAATAAAATTACTTTTCATTGTTCTTTAAATTAATATTTCATTAAAATTCTACACGTAAAATATTCATATCTATTAAGATTTGAATTTCTATTTAACAATAACAACACATCACATATAAAATATCATAATAAATTAATATCAACAGTACGTTATTCAAATATCGCTAATTTTACCAAAAAAATTACTCAAACCAAAAAATGCATTTCTTCCCACAAAGCTAAAGAAGTACTCACTGAATTGGCTCGTCGCTACGACGATGATGATCCCCAGCTCTGTGGAATTTCTTTTCCTCTCAGTGCCTCCCGAAGTACGATACTCGAGAGACAGCAAAAAAGAAATGGAAAATTTGAAGAGAAAAAAAAGTCACTTCGATCGCAGATGAATTTCGTTTTCTTCCTTACGCTTATCCTACTTGGGCGTGCGTATAATTGAAAAATCGAAGTGCACGGACCGATATTACAACTGCCTGCTTTCGAAACTCACCTTATCGCACGTCCGTGGAATTCTGAGGAGACGTGACTCTTGGTGGTCTTCGCGATTCGTTTATAGAAGCCCAGTGAGGCCAGCTAATCTAATTAAACGGCAGCTCGTTCCATATACTCTACATACTGAAATCCATATAGTTGTCCATATACCTGTAAAACGACACGAATTCCCAATCACGAAACACGCTCGAGATCATTGTGGTTTGGAGCTCCTGTATCGGCTAATTGTAAGTAGTGATATGCTTATATATATATATATATATATATATATATATATATATATATATATATATATATATATATATATATATATATATATGTATGTATGTATGTATGTATGTATGTATGCATGTATGTGTGTGTGTGTGTGTGTGTATATTTAATTTAATTTATATACGATGCACGAGACGTCTTTAAGGCGGGATATGCATTTATAACGATAAAAAAATCGATGTCTTTTTTCTTTTGGAAAAAAACTACTTTTTCATCCACATTTTACAGAAATGTTGCGTGAAATGTTGATTTTTTTTTGTAAATGCATGCCATTTTCTCAAATTTGCATTTGCTTTATTTTAATTACCGACCAAAAAAAATTGTTTTGTATGCTTAAGGGGGGATTGTCTTTTTTTTTCGCAAAATTTACCGCTTTTTGGGAATTTTTTTGTGAAGAAAGTATACAACGGAAAACTTGTGAAACTTGGCATATAGTTTTATTGATCTGTTTACTACATACAAAAAAATTTTTAAACAATTTCATCAAAAAATCCGCCTTCCACTCCCCTCGACGCGCGATGGTCCTTTTTTGATGGTGTGCACGATTACAGCCTTCACGTTCATCCTGCAACAAAAACCCAAAAAGCATTTTACTTTAGACACATATAGCTATCGTTCGATAAAGGGGAAAAAAATTGACGATTTGGTAACGTTTTGAACTTGAAGTATCAATTTTTCGAAAAAAATTGATCGATTTTTTGTTATAAATAAAAAACTATTAAACGTATTGCTTTTTTGCTTCATCAAACGATAAAAGGATGTCAGCTGAGCATTCTGTCCAAATTTGAAGGCAATCGGTTGAATAGTTTTTGAGAAATCGTGCACACCAGTTGTGAAAAAGCTGTTTCGAGAAAAACGCGTTTAAGGGGGGATTTTTTGATGAAATTGTTTAAAAATTTTTTTGTATGTAGTAAACAGATCAATAAAACTATATGCCAAGTTTCACAAGTTTTCCGTTGTATACTTTCTTCACAAAAAAATTCCCAAAAAGCGGTAAATTTTGCGAAAAGAAAGACAATCCCCCCTTAAGGCAGTAGTCTGGTTTAGAAATTTGACAAAATCGATTTTTTTTTCTTCATTTTATTATTCTTTGGATCTTTCTTAATACGCTCGAGAAAACTGTTTATTGATGTTTCAAAAATTAGCAGAGTAATAGAAAACCCAAACAAGCAAGCCGCGCGCAAACCTCATCTAACGGTATCAAAACTTTGAACGCGTTTATCTCAGAACTATGTTTTTCAAATCGGCGCCCACGATATCTCGATAAGTAATTGACCGATCGAGCTCAAATTTTGCACATACCTTCGATAGCCTCTTTCTGAGGACTGGTAGCAGAATTGAGTCGAACAATAATTTTGCCCACATTTTATAACTCGTCGAATACCCGAAAGTGTATGAAATATCGTTAATCAAAGTTTAACAGGTCGCCATTTTGTAACAAATTTTTTTTAAGCACTAATTCTGCTACCAGTGCTCAGAATACTCATACAGATTGAGAATATATAATATATATTTTTTTTCAGATGCATTCAACATCACCCAGAGTGGGCGCCGATTGAGGCGGTTTTCGGCGGACCATGTTGTAAAAAAATAAAAAACTACATGAAAATATTTAAAATAATTTTTTTTTAAATGTAGATACACTCTCAAAGGAACAATAAATACATATGTAAAATTCAATCAGGACAACTTCAACGGTTTTAAAGTTATTCCAACCCAAAAATGACATGAAAAATCTCGCTCTAGACCAGACTACTGCCTTAAATATACTATTAAAATATACCTGAAGTTTGATAATTGTAGAATAATTATTTCTTAATTTAAAAAATCCCTCAATATTGCTTCTTTTTTCCTGTCTAAATGTATATCCCGCCTTAATTGCAGCGGTTTGAACTATAGCCAACATATTGTTCACGCATTTTTTCACTATGTATGAATTAGAGATAAAAGTAAAAATAATAAATATACGAATATATACAAATTAATTATAACAATTATAATAATACGAGTTTGATATTTTTGTGATTAGCAGTTAGCAACTAGGATAGATATGAGTAAACATTTTCATTTGAAATTATGGATAAAGTTCCGAAAAGCCCATACCGCTTTTTTCCTTGAAATTTTGAATACTTATGTATTTTGACTCGCTGAACACGAAAATGACAATTAAAATTGGCGCAAATTTGATTTTCAAGATAAAAACTGAAAAAAAAACGTTTTTTGTAGTTTTTTTATTGTATTTTAACAGATGTTGATTGTAGAGGAAAATGTCTTCCACGAAAGTTGTAGCCCATCAAAAGACTGATAATTTATGTTCTATACAAATTTTGTCTTAAATCATTATTTTCTAAGAAAATGGGATAATGCTCCAATAAGTATATTTTGCTAAACTCCATTAGTTTCGATATTATCTACTTACATACTTTACTGGATATGGGCACAAATAAACCCAAATAAAACAAACACAAACAGCAATCAAAACAAACCCAAACAAACTCGAGTATGTTGAATCGTGGGGTGCGTAGAACACTGGGGTGGGTTTCTTGGGCACCTTGGATGGGTGCGTGGAATCGTGGGGTACGTAGATCACTGGGGTGGGTTTGTTGGGCACCTTGGATGGGTACGTGGAATCGTGGGGTGCGTAGAACACTGGGGTGGGTTTCTTGGGCACCTTGGATGGGTGCGTGGAATCGTGGGGTTCGTAGAACACTGGGGTGGGCGGAGGGCACCTCGGATGGGTACGTGCAATCGGGGGGTGCGTAGAACACTGGGGTGGGTTTGTTGGGCACCTTGGATGGGTGTGTGGAATCGTGGGGTTCGTAGAACACTGGGGTGGGCGGAGGGCACCTCGGATGGGTGCGTGGAATCGTGGGGTGCGTAGATCACTGGGGTGGGTTTGTTGGGCACCTTGGATAACATCGAAACTAATAAAGTTTAGCAAAATATACTTATTGGAGTATTATCCCATTTTCTTGGAAAATAATTATTTAAGACAAAATTTGTATAGAACATAAATTATCAGTCTTTTGATGGGCTACAACTTTCGTGGAAGACATTTTCCTCTACGATCAACATTTGTTAAAATAAAATAAAAAAAACTCCAAAAATCCTTTTTTTCAGTTTTTATCTTGAAAATCAAATTTGCGCCAATTTTAATTATCATATTCGCATTCAGCGAGTCAAAATACATCAGTATACAAAATTTCAAAGAAAAAAGCGGTATGGGCTTTTCGGAACTACACCCGAAATTATTCATGTAAATGAGCAGGGAGAGGCATTTATATAAATACCCTTAAAAGGGAAAAGAGCAATTTTAGTCAATTTTTCAGAGTGCAAGTTCTCAAAAAAAAAATATCATTGAAGATTATGATTTTAAGAATCTTTTACAATAGTTGTATTTTTAAATATTTATAAATGTGACAGATACAATGGTTTGCACAGACCGCTGTTTGAAAAACGTCCTTCGCAGTGATCACTTCTGCTCGGAAACATAGTATACGAAATAAAAATTAAAAAAAAAACAAGCTCTTATTTCAGGGGGGAAGCTCCTCCAGATATCAATTTTTTTATTGCTTTGAAAATTCATTTAGTATCTGAAGAATATATTTCCAAAGTTTGAAGCCCAACAGAAAGTCTTAAAGGTCCCTAGGAAGACACCGAAGTGATGCCCTCCAAAAGTACCGAGAGTAGGTAAACGAGCGCGCGCCCATTGCGGACTCTACCATTTAATCTCTTAGCCAAACAAGTTTGCTAGTTTACTAATTGAATAATAAATAGGGAACATTCCCGACTATTGTAAAGAAAAATTCGGCCTGTGTAACCGTCGTTTTTCGTTTTCACACAAACAGTTCACACAAAAAGAGAAAAATGCAGCCCAGATTAGTGAATTCCTAGAAGGCTTGCTTTATGGCCCTGGCATCGCAGATTAAGCTTGGGTAATTATAAATTACTGTAAACTCTAGTTTTCAAGAACGAAAACTTCAATCGAGTTTTTCTCGAGACGTGTTTTTTACCGTGCCATGGAATATAACTCAATAAATAATGAACCAATAAACTTGAAATTTTGTACAGATATTCTTTAACTTATCGGCCTTTGCACAAACCCAAAATTTTGTATAAATTGTTGTAATAAATATTGTTTTTAACGATTTAGTTATTTTAAAAAAAGTGTTTTTTTTTTTCTTTTTTACCTCAAATTTCCAAAAATTTTTGCTAAATTTAGGTTCATGCAAAGTGGAATGACTTATTTGAATGAAAAAAAATTGTTTCGTTGATTTTAGTTAACTACAAGGGCGTTCCACGGCGCAAACTCTAGGAGCCAAGTTCGAGCACCTCTAGCGCCGCCATTTTGTTTTTTTTCACTGACGAAAACATTTTTTTGTATTCATTTGAACGTCAATATTATTATGTAATTTGGTTCGTTGCAATGAATGCTTTCAATTTTTTGTAAAAAATTATTGAAAAACCCGTTGTCTGGAGGTTCCCCCCTTAATGTACTAAAAAGAAGGAAATAATTATTTTTACCAAGTCACCTATATGTAACTATAAATAAAAGCTTGGGGGCGCTCAACTTTTAAATGTTTAATAAATTTGATCAATTCAGTTTCATTAACCGTATTTAATTGGCCACAATAGTAATTGATGAAATTATTACCACACGTTTATACTCAGTTTCAGGATTTTTATTTAAGAAATCAAAAGTTGTTTTACAGTAAATTAAATACAGTTGATATGTTAACGGATTTAAGCTTGTTGTTTAAAAATATTTTGTTTACATATACATTATTTTCTACTTCTTAATCTTCGATTGATTTTGGTAGTGAGTTGTTACTAGTAGTTGACTAGTTTATGAGTTTGTACGTAAGGAACATGGAATGCTTGTAAAAAATAACAAAGACTGTAATTGGGATTGAACTTACGACTGATTACTGCATATAAACTTTTCACATATTAACACAGTCGGCTACGAATTTGTTTGTATGTGTCAGTGAGATTTTATATGGATTAGATATCGCTAATTTTACATGAAAAGTTGAGAATTTTGGGTTTTTTTTTTAAGTTGAACCATGCATTGTTACCATTTAGATGCATGCTTGCAAAATTTCAGAGCTCTAAGTGGTCGGGAAGAAGGTGAAATATTGATTTTCCGATTTGCATCTCGCAGAAAGTCAAGTTAAATAAAAGCTTGTAAAATCAAGTTCATTTACTTTTTGCATGAAATTATCTAGTGATTGGACGAAGGATTTTATGATTTATTGATTTTTTAAAAAATGGCTGTGGTCCAAAGTATCGCTTTTCGTTGAAAAAAACGCTCTATTTTTGTTGATAAAAAAAAACTATCCATGGAAATAAATGCCTTTTCTTCAAGCACTGCTTTTTGATATGTAAAAGAAGCTTTCAAAATTTGAAGTTCATCGGTGCAGTGATTTTTTCAATATCGTGCTCATCGATCTTGACAAAGTTATTTTGAGAAAAACGCGTTTAAAATTCGTCGGCTCGCAGGACCTACCTATAAACACCCATAACCCCCTCAATTTTGAACAGATCGACATGAAACTTTCAGAAAATATGTTTGAAATGTTACATTTTGAGAATCCGTCGAAAAAGCGATATTTTCAAAAAATTTCGATAGGTGTAAATAGGTCCACAAAACGCCATGAATTCGCATAACTGACATTTAAATTGGAGTCGATTGCACGTCCATGTAAAGCCGAACATGTATATACATCTTCCCTTACGCCTCTTGTTCTTTGGCGTTTTTCTTCCGTAATTTTCATTATCATACGAAAAGTACATGTTTTCTTTTTCATTTCAGATAAGTGTAGTGGCCAGAACCATCTACATCGATTGGCCATGCAGCAACGGCGGCACTTTGTTCAAACAATAATGACTTCACTGTTTATCAATATTTGACGATTAAACAAAAAACAGAACCTCGGCAAGACTATGCATCAATTGTGTGTAAAATCCCGACCTCGTCATCCCAATACTCTCATCGGAAAAAAATATTAAAAATCGACTTGTTCTTCGGGCCCCAAGTTTATCCGTGCCCGCATAAACGCCTGGCGATCCTCATCACGAAATGGCCATTCCCTTTTTTTCTCACCACTACGCTACTGAAGCAAGCGTCGAATATCGCGCATTGTTTTGAAAGAATTACGTTACAATTATCTTATCTCCGTTTGTGTATAATAATTATTAGTATTGATCATCACCGTCATTATTATTATTAGCAATATTATTATCATTAGTAGTATTGTGATTATCAGTATTCTTATCATTAGCGATAGTGGTGTTATTATTATCAGTATCGTCGCTTTTAAAGGGCGTCTTAAAACGACCTGACATTTTAATTTATTAATAAAACGTGGTATTTATTTGAGAATTACGAATATTTTCATTTTAATATAATGTACAAATATGGAGGTTATGTGTGAAACGCAATATCCGATGAATGGCATAAAAGGCATGGACTTGGAAGACTTATTCTTTCAACAAGATGGCGCAACCTGCCACACTGCGCGCGAAACAATGCAGTTATTGCAGACGAAGTTTTATGGTCGTGTTATCTCGCGCCGCAGCGATGTGAATTGGCCACCAAGATCGTGCGATTTGACACCATTGGACTTCTTTCTTTGGGCTTTTCTGGATGGAAAAGTGTATGCCAATGATCCACAGACCATTCCGGAGCTCAAGTGAGCAATTGGACGCACCATTAACGGAGACTTTGTCCTTGGAGTGCCATATTTCAAGTGTTTACATTTTATTTTTTTTAAAGGAGACGAGTAAAGCTTTTTGAGTGTGGTTTTTTCTTGCTTTTATTCATCATATACAGAACATTAAAAAAAAAAAATTTTGAAAAAAAAACCAAAATGGCGGCCGTTGCAGCTCCGCGAAAACAGGTCCTCAAATCGCGGGAGGTAAACGGCTGACATCACTGCCCCCTCTTTGTTGATCTGAAACACAAATTCAAAGCATATTATCAATCTGTGACCCTTTGGTCATGGAATGACGGATGGGTTTTTCGTTTAGTACAAAATTTCGGAAAATGGCGGCAATTTAAAAAAATCGAATTTTCGCGTTTTTTTCGCATAAAAAGATAAATAATAAATGCAAAAATGTATCTATCGAAAAAACGATCCGTCATTCCGTGAAGACATATTTTCTGAGTATGCTCTCCAAATTTCAGGTCGATATGTTAATTACAGCGGTCAGGAGAATCTCAGCCATTTTTAAAAACGTGTTTTCGAGAAAAACGCGTTTAAAGTTTTGTAATGTGTTTACACAAATGTGTTTATAATTACCGCAAATCGGCAATGCCTGGTCCATAGAGGCATCCCTCCTCTTCTTCTAGCTGCTCATGTTGAGCCGCTAACATCTCCCGCTAACTTCAAGGACAAAGTCTCCCTTAATGAAATTAGTCCGCAATTATGCCAAAATATTATTGAAAATTTCGTGAAAAGAGTGAACGTTTGCAAACAGGGACGAGGCGGCCATTTATCGGAAATTGTGTTCCACACATAACCTCCATGTTTGTACCTTATATTAAAATAAAAATATTCGTACTTTTCACATAAATAATACGCTTTATTAATAAATTAAAATGTCAGGTAATTTTGAGACACCCTCTATTTTTCTTGTTCTCGCTATTTTTATTGCTTTTATTACCATTATCATTATTATTATTATTACTGTTTTTAGCATTATTATTGTTTAGCAACTGCTGCTATTATTATTATTTTATATTGTTTAGCAACTGCTACTGTTATTATTATAATATTATTAATCATTATGATTACTGTTGTTATTATTATTGCTACTACTACTTTTTTTCTTTATTTCAATTCGTTTTGAGAGGGGCCATAAAAATAACGTTTTACGGCCCCTCAACAAATTGTTCCATAATACCGTATCAATTTACTAGATTCATACAGGTGAAGCATAGATAGATAGTAATTATAGGTAAAAGGTCAGAATCGCGTTGATTCGACATAACCAATAATTCTTTTACTAGAGGCGGTCTCGACCCAGCGCTAAGAACAACGTTCATTATATCCACGTATTCCCATTTACGCCACGTCCAGAATCACGAGCGGGGCTAATTGAAAAGAAACTACAGCTCCGCAGGATATTCCGGATTGATCAATGTATAAATGCCCGGTAGTTTTCACGAATCGAACGTAAATCAATTATTGAAAAATCTCGCGCGCTTTTTGGAATGCATTCCATATGCAGCCTGTCCAATTTTCGTATTTCGTAGCGTTCTAACTTAAAATTTCGATTTTGTGAATTGGCATATCGTAGAGCTACATATAGCGGGGTACAGATTGCTATTCCTTGGATTTAGAAATTATTTTATTGAAAAATGTTAGGGGGGGCAAAAATAAGCGAACCTGGAGGATTTTTTTGTGCCGAAACTATTTATTCTATACAATTACATTTTTATGTACATGTTATTACATCTTTTAATTTTCCGAAGATTTTTTAAATTATATTTAAATATGACGGCTGTGTGGTTGCTTCAGAGACGATTGCCGCCTGAGTTGTTCCACAGCACCTTAGCGTCTGGTTCATAGATCTGAAACATTGGACCGAAGAAGTTTTAGATTTCTAAGACCCCGATGTTCTATGTGAACCTAAAAAAATTGAAGAAAAGTGAAAATTCGAAAATGGAACCGGTTTAAAATAATGCACGATGTTTCATGAAATGTTTACTATATGGTATTTCTTTATGAAAACGTAGTTTTTTAAAGTAATTTTCGAAGAACTTTAGGTCCACATGGGCGGTAATTATGTCTTTTAAGTTTGCCAAATTTCAAATCGATCGATCGGATATTTTTTTAGTTATTTAGTACGAGGTTCGCGAAAAAGTGGTTACCAGGAAAACGCGTTTAAGGCCTTAGGCCACTCTAGAGACCGAAAAAATAGGCTTTTTGGGGATTTTTTTCAGAAAACAACCACAAAATACATCGAGATTACAAAAAAGGGTGTTTATCATACATATCTTATACATACAAAAATCTGACGATTTTTAGGCAACTTTGGGAAAGTGAAAAATTTGCCTACAAAATCGTCAGATTATTGTTGATAACAAATGAACTATGCAATGTAAAAAAAATCCTACGTACTTCCATAGACAATGTATTTTTCAAGATATATTCGACATTTCAAGTGAATGGGATGAGAATTGTGTGAGTTACGCTGCCGGCCAACTTAAAAAATGCAGTTTTGAGATAAACGGTGCACAGCCGCTATTTTGAAATTAATCGCTTCAAAAAAATTATTGCGTACGGTCGCTGATATATATGATAAACACCCTTTTTGTAATCTCGATTTATTTTGCAGTTTTTCTGGAGAAAAAAAATCCCCAAAAAGCCTATCTTTCGGCCTCTAGAGTGGCCTAACCCCTTAAGGCGAAAGGCTGCTGGGAAAATTTCAGAACTCTCGTTGGAGAGGGAGGTCCAACATATGGTGCAGGAATCGCAGGTTGAAGGTGAACTTATGATTACACCGATAGAACTGGTAGTAAAACTTTGAACGCGTTTTTCTCGAAATTATATTTTTCAAAACGATGCTCACGATTTCTCGATATCTAATGAACGGATTGACTTGAAATTTAGTACACTTATTCAGTGTAACGGTATAGGGTGTCTCAAAATGACCTGACATTTTTATTTATTGATAAAACTTATCATTTATTTGCAAAGTATGAATATTTTTATTTTAAGGGGTTACCCCCACTTGCGATTTTGAAAAAATCGATTTTTTTTATTGCATTTTCTTTAAGTATAAGTATCTGAGAATATGTCCTGAAAATTTCAAGTCGATCCGAACAAAATTGACTGAGATATGAGCGTTGAAAGAGAAGAATCCGCGTTGAAAGAGAAACTTTAAACGCGTTTTTCTAAAAATGGCATTTCTGAAGTCGGTGATCAAGATTACTCAAACACTAATGAACCGATCTTCTTGAAATTTTGCAGGCTTATTTAATACATAAAAATGTAGACTTTAATCGTTCGATTTTTCTTTCGAAAGAAATGGCCGTTTTATAGCCAAAAAAACGGCCGTTTTTTTCGTTAAAATCGAACCATTAACTTTGACTGTCCGCCATTTTGTGAAAAATGAATATTTTTTAAAATCCTTCGTTTAAAGACTAGTTTATACTTATATTTGACTAAATCCATCCGCATTTTTTTTTCAGATGATCCACTTCGCCGCAATGTTGGTCACCGCAAACCGTGTATATAAAAACATTATTTCATTGACGGCCATTTGCCACTAAACAATGTAATGTTTTTCAATAAAAAAATTACTGAAAGTTCTTCAAGATGTGTTCTTTAAGATGGTATTTTGATCGATTAAAAAAGTTTTGTAGTTTTCTTTAAAAAAAATTCATGAAAAAGGCCTTTTTTGCGCTACAAGTGGGGGTAACGCCTTAAGGATTTCCCCCCTCCCCCCTAAGGGAAACTTCCAGTCTGGAGCCCGGAAAAAACGTGAATTTCGACAATTTGTCGTGGATACCCGGTTGATAGAATGGAAATTCCCATCCGTCCACTTTATTATACATATCTTTAAGTATCTTTACATTTTTTTCACTTTTTGTAAAAAATTGCGGTGTTGAAGCTGAATGAAGTGAGTCACCTTGGTCTGATACTGTCGACTTGCCGTTTTTAACCTTATAATAACATTTTACACCACGAAACTTTTCCCGAAAAAACATTCTTTTTAGCGACTTCTTTTGACCGAAAACAATTTATTTTCTCAAACATGCGCTATTTTGTCATAAAATCAATATTTTTCGATTTTCCTACGTACTTCGAAGGCACATCTTATCTAGAACGCAAATCATTTTGAATTTTCGTTTATGGTGAAGAATCGAAGAACTCTTGCCGGCCGCAGGACACTATCGGACAAATGTAACTCGCTTCATCAAGCTTCAGGGCCGCCATTTTCCTACGAAATGTAGTGAAAAAATTGGTAAAGACACTTGAAGATATGTAGAATAAAGTCCACTGGACGGAATTTTCATTCTATCAATTGGGTATCTATAAAAAATCGTCGAAATTCGCCCTTTTCGGACTCTAGACTAGCCATCATTGCCTAGTGCTGCCCTCCGTGGCGGTCCGCCCAAGCAGCTTCGCATCTCGACGATTCCTCCCCGGCCTTTTGTACGCGGATATCCTAACCTACATGAATACGCATATATACACACGCACGCGCATAAACTTCCGCCTTTCCGAGCAAGCTTGACGCCCCGAGTTACGTATTCGTAATTTATCAGAAACGCATTAGATAATCGTCCCCCGCAATACAGAGAATACCAACAGCGATAAGAGAACGACGCAAAGACCGAAGTGCTCTCTCACGTGTCACGATCCTTTATCCGTGTCGCGTACTAGTTCACTCGTTGATCAGATGGCGTCCAGTCTGGGAAGTTTGGTCAGCGACGAGCAGCTGTTAGTTGCGCATGTGACGCGTGCGCGCGTCAGTCGTTTCGTTAATCGCGCGTCTGTCAATTCGGCTTGTGTACACGAATAAAACAGTACAAAAGAAACCGAGACTACCATCATTTTTTCAGTCCATCGTTTCTAGTCCTATCATTTTTTTCCGGTCCCTGGCGCGTATCGAATCTTTCGCGAAGCGTCAGCGTTCGAAACGTCAAACTTTTGACGTTTCGCGGGCTCTTGGGAACACAAGCGAAGGAACGTAGTTTTGCAGAGTCGATTGATCGTCGCCCTGATGTCAGCGTGATCGTCATTAAAATGGCGGACGCTGATGAAAACAAGAACGACTTCGCGGTTGATGGGGACGAGGCCGTGACGGCGACGAGGTCGGGAAACGTCCTGCAGAGTCACTCCTGGAGCCAGGGACCCGAGGATGAAGCGGCCGACTATGGGAGCAACCTGCTCGCTGGTGACGGAGACGAAACGAGGTTAGTTTCCCTACGCTGCATCCAAAGTATCCTTTTTTTCGCTTATCTCGCGCGAATGACGTTCGCACGTCGCGTTAACGCACCAGCGTCTTGCGCGCAATGCCCTCGGGGAATGACGAACGTCAAACGCGCGACAAAGAATTTAACGCAGGACCGGCTTTTGCGGGCGCCCCACGGGGGCCCCGTTTGTTTTTCTCGCCAATGACGTCATTTGCATTTTTGAATCGCACCTAGCTGCAGTAAGCCGAACAATGGAGTATTTTCAGTTGCAACCGAGAAAGTACAATTTTCATTTCTGTTGGAGGACATTTCACGGGCTTTTGGCGCGAAAATGACGCGTTAATTATTTCGGATAGCAATTATGATGAAAAAGAACCGAAGTGACAGTGTGGAGGTTTGGTTTGAAATTCGGGACTTTGCTCGCAGCGGACGGTTTTCGTATTGCGTTGACGTTTGCATGATGATGGAACGAAACTTATTATTTATTTTTATTTTTTACTTCTATCCAGGTTTTAAAAATTAGTATCCAATTTTTGTTGTGGATTTAGGTCGCAGATAGTCGGTACAGAGACGAAAAAACGTTAGAGGGATTTTTGTAGCGTGAATTTGGAATTGTGAGCTGTTAGAAAAAAAAAGTTAAATTCTGTTGCGTTCTTACGTTGCAAATTGCAACGTCGTAATAATGTCTCGAACTGGAGACTCGAGGCTTGGGACGATATTGGAGTTTGCATAGTTGAAACGAAACGAGAATTCATTTTTTAATCCCCAAAATATGTTTTTGGCGGATTTGGATGACAAAAATTATTCCAACGTTTTTCAGGATCCTTGGTCAATATCATTAAATTGACAAAAACATGTTTTCGGTGATAATAAAAATAGAAGAAAAAAGAATTTTCGTCGCATTCCAACTTTGCAAACTTCAACGCTGTCCATGGAAATATCTCGGATAATGAAGAGAATGAAGAAATGGAAGAGTAAGAAAAGATTTTTGTTGCGTACCAACTATGCAAATTTTGCCACTATCATTCTGCTGAAGTTTTATTTTGGAAAGCATTTTGATTATTGATCGTATATGCGTTACTCGGAATTCTAGCCGATACGTTTGACTTTGAATAAAACGACACAAATCTTGCTTATATTAAATGTGGAAAATTACCTGGAATTAATTTTTTCCAGGTGGATTCTCTACCAATTATGCGAATTATAGGAAATCCCTGGAATTATTTTTTCATGGTAAATGACCTGAAAGAAATTTTCACAATTCTATTGCACCCGAGTAAATTAAAAGAACATTCTTAAAATTTCTGTTTCACCCGGAGTACCTGAAAAAACCTTCAAATTTCTCTTTTACCCGCATCACCTAAAAAAATCTTCAAAATGTTTTGTTTAACCGAAACAGCTAGAAAAAAATCCTCAAAATTTCTCTTCCACCTGTATGACATTAAAAAAATCATCAAAATGTCTCTTTCACCCGAATTACCAGAAAACAATCATCAAAATTCTCTTTCACCCAAATTACCTAAAAAAAATCCTCAACATTTCTCGTTCATCTGAATTCCCAAAAAAAAAAACCCAAAATTTCTCTTTTACCCGAATTCCCTAGAAAAAAACCCCAAAATTTCTCTTTCACCCGAGGTATTACAAAAATCATCCAAATTGCTCTTTCACCCGAATTCCCTTAAAAAATCCCTAAAATTTCTCTTTTACCCGAATTACTTTTTTTTTAATCCCCACAATTCTCTTTCACCCGAATTGCCTAAAAAAAAAATTATCCAAATTTTTCTTTCACCTGAAAGAAATCTCTGTCACCCAAATTCCCTAGAAAAAATCCCCAAAAAATCGCTTTCACACGAATCACCTAAAAAAAATCCCCACGATTTCTCTTTCACCCGAATTCCCTTAAAAAATCCCCAAAAACTGTCTTTCACCGTAATTGCCTGAAAAAAAATCCCCAAAAATTCTCTTCCACACGAATCACCTAAAAAAAATCCCCACAATTTCTCTTTCACCTTAATTCCCCTAAAAAACTCTCAAAAATTGTCTTTCACCCTAATTACCTGAAAAAAATCCCCAAAATTTCGCTTTTAGCCAAACTCCCTTAAAAAATCCTCAAAATTTCATTTTCACCCGAATTCCCCCAAAGGAAATCCCCCAAGCTTCCCTTTTACCGGAATCACCTAAAGAAAATGATCAAAATTTCTCTTCCACCCATAATATCTCATATTATTTTCTCCCGATACATTGTCATTTGCCTCAAATAGTCCAAAAAGTTCTTAAAAATTCCCCTCTACCAAAAACGCAAACAAGCTACCTTCGTTGATCAATAATTTTTCCATACAAAAAAACAATCCCAACCATTAGGCCGTACGGTCTCAAGCTCAAAGATATTTGCACAAAAAAGCATATCTCCACGTTTTCCGATAAGCGTACCCATTCGGAGATGATCAAATTTGAAAACCGCTGGCCTCTGATGCAGCCATGAGCGTGGCATGCAACGGCTTGCACAGGAACATTAGAAAACCCAAAATGGTACTTTGAGATCCATTCGGGACATTTAGTCTACGTGTTATTTTTGCCCTAGGGATCCCAATGTCGTGACTGCCGATGGGAGAAATATCTACGCTGCGACGTCCTACGCGGAGGACAAGATGCGAAGGAGGCTGAGATTCTTCTTCATGAATCCCATTGAGAAGTGGCAGGCGAAGCGTCGATTCCCTTACAAGTTTGTCATTCAAGTGGTCAAAATAATACTCGTGACGGTGCAGCTTTGCCTCTTTGCGCACAACAATTACATTCACGTTAACTACACCTGGGACAACAGAGTGGCCTTTTCGCATCTCTTCCTCAAAGGTTGGGACGCGATGCAGGAGGTACGTGGACGTATCTCTGCTTTTCTTTTCCTTCCGGTCGCGTACTCGGCGCGCATTCGATGAGCCGAGTAGCCACGGACACGGCTACGAACATACGCGATTAGGCCACGTTATTTGTTCTGCCTGTGATTCATCGAATAGTGAGATTGCAGCTTTTAATCGCGTCTGGTTACGAGGCCGTGTCTGTTGACTGTCGCCACAATGCTTAAAGCCTTAGGCCACAGTAACGGGTATGAAATCATGTGCGAATTTAACAATTTTTTTTTCGTATGAGAAAGTGATTCACTCGTAAAATTAATTACACATCTATTCAGTGTGAATATCAAGCTGTTAGAAAATATATATATATTTTTTTCGGTTTACAAAATGTCCGACTACTAATATTTTCTGCTGTTATCTTTTTTCTTAGCGCTCCGCGGCGTGACATTTAGCATCCACATTTTTTTACCTGGAACAAAAAACAAAAATTCTCGTCAATCTACATTAGAATACCTAGAGAAGTACGTACGGAATTTGAAAAATATTGTTTTATTCAAAAGTTGTAGGTATTTGAACTTAAGGGGAGGGTAGGGGTTTCAGCGTGAAAAAAAAACACTTTTTTGCGAATATTTTTCATCTATTTGGATAGAGTAAATTTACTGAAACCTTTTGTACATTGTTAAGTGTCATTTCAAGAACATTCCGTGAAATTTGTACGCGAAAATATCCGCAAACAAGCCGGTGACAAAGCTTTTCCAAGAACGCCTTTGGAAAAACACGATTTGCGGTGTTCACTGTATCTCAGCTAGAAATTATCTGAAATCAAGTACCATTAAAATTTAGTCAAAGTATCATCGAATCCTCCCCCCAACGGTTCTTGATAATTTTTTTTTTCATTTCTAAATTTTTGTCGGTCACGTAAAGTGACAAGTGCTATTGTTCACGGAAAATTCCGCAATTTTGGGGGTGGAAAACCCCCTCAATGTAAAAAAAATCGCAAACTAACCGTTGGGGGGAGGTATTTTATATGTAGAAAGTGTGTACGAAGTTTGAAATAAATCGGTCATGTAGTTTTCAAATGGCAGTGTGTGGGTTTGCAGTGAGTTTGAATTTTAGAAAAGTCGGAGCTACAGTGTTAGAGGAGCGGGACTAAATAGTCAATAACTTCGGGAGTTTTGCTCTGATTGACCTGAAATTTTGGGATTATATTGTTGAAATGTTTAACTATAAGAAAAGCCAAAAAAAATCGATTTTTCAAAAGTGATTTCAAAATCGATTTTCAAATTTTTCAAAAACCCTTACCCTCCCCTTAAGAAGTGAATTTTCAGTGAAAAATTTCGTTATAACTGCTCACAAAATGAAAAGTTTTCGATTAATCAGAAATTCCGTACGTGATTCTCTGCGAAATGCAATTAGGAACATAACTTTTAAATTTGAAATCGAGTGAAAATTGTTGGAGTTATTTGTGACGCCAATTGGAAAAAAGCTGTTTCGAGAAGTTTCGAGTAGCCGGACATTTTGTACATCGAAAAAAATATATATATTTTCTAACAGCTTGATATTCATACAGAATAGATGTGCAATTAATTTTACGAGTGAATCACTTTTCCATAGGAAAAAAATTGTTAATTTCGCACATGATTTTATACCCGTTACAGCAGCCTAAGGCCTTAAAAATATTTATTTCTATATGGCGAAATTCAGGTCAATATTTAGGGTCGTGAGGACACTCGGGACCTTTGAGGGCCCCGGAAATAAAGAATTGATCAATTCAACGGTATTTCGTTCCGCACAATTATAACAGATCGTTGGAGAATATATTTATTTTTAATGAGCCTAACTTCAAGAAAAATACTTAAGCAATTAAAATAAATTTTCATTGCACTCCACCGATGCAAACTTTTGCATCGTTAGAATGCACACTTTTGCATGGTTAGAATGCAATGGAAACTAATTTTATTGCTGAAGTATTTTTACTCTGCCGATTCGAATCATGAAAATCACTTCAACGTTTTCACGTATCCTCATCAGCGATTTACAATCTCAATCTGCAAAAAAGGGGTTTTAAATAATAATGAAAATAGAGCAATAAAAACGTTGCATTATAACGATGCACACTTCAGTGTTATTATTTTTTGCGGATTTTTCGAGTTCGTAGTGCCTATAGGAAGGGCGACGATTTCTTTATATCCGTGCATGCATCACAGTAGTGCCCTTTTTTATATTGTTATTACCCTTTGGTTTGGCAATCCTAAATAATTCGTGAAAATAACAATCAACTAGTACATGAAAGTAAAATGATTGCTATTACTGCGAAATAATTAGTTTCTACGTATACTTTCAAGTAAAATTATCGCTGTTACTCCAAAATAATTGCTTTCATTAGGAAAAACAATTTTCTTTTAAATCGAGTTTTCGATAATTTTAACTGTATATAACCCCTTAACAAAGTTGTGTACCAAATGTCGTTAAAGAATATTCACAATTTAAAAAGTTATAAACAATCTCGTGAACGACATTTGAACATAACATTTGCACGTAACTCAACCGTGTGCTTGATATTGGCCATCAGGCTAATCTGAAACGAAAACAAAAACGAGTTTTTTTCTTAAAATAAATAATATTGGCTAAGATTTGACCGAGCTTTTTTTCATCATCGTGTTTCGATCATAAAAAAATACTTCGAACGTTTTTTCTCAATTTTTCGAGAAAAAATGACATCATTATCTTTAATAACTAATGAAAAAAAATGTCAAGAAGAAAAACGTCGGTCAAGACTAAACTACTATAACACTGAATAGGTGTGCCAAATTTCAAGTCAATCCGTTCATTAGATGTCGAGAAATCGTGTACACCGTCTTATGGTGTTAAAGTTTGCATCGTTGGAACGCAACGAAAGCTTGTTTTTTACTTTTTATTTTCATTAGTATAGATCTTTTTTTATAGACTTATATTGTCGACCGGTAAATAAATATCTGCATAAAATGGTCGCGGGATTTTCGTAGTAAAAATCTGCCAAAAGAAGTCAGAGGAATTTACGAATATTGATCTTCATTGCATCCCGACGATGCAAACTTCTACCTCGTACCGTTTTGAAAAGCATAGTTTCGAGAAAAACGCGTTTAAAGTTTGACTAGCAGTTCTATCGTTGTAATCACAAGTTTACCTTCGATCAGTGATTCCCGCACCTGTTGGACCTTCCTCCTTAATTTAACTTCCCTCAAGGGATAAACGATTTGTCGAAATTTTCACGATAGCCCAACTCCTTAAGGGGACTAGGCAGCGAAAATAGGCCGAAATTTTAGACAATTTTTTTTCAAACTTTTCAAAATTTTAGGCAAACTCATTTTTAGGCAAATTTTTCACTTTCCAAAAATTTGCCTAAAGAATCGTCAGATAATTGTTAATAACAAATGAACTATGCAGTATAAAAAAAATCCTACGTTCTTCCATAGACAATGTATTTTTCAAGATATATTCAACATTTCAAGTGAATCGGTTGAAAATTGTCTGTGTTATGTTTCCGGCCAACTTAAAAAATGCAATTTTGAGATAAACGCTGCACAGCCGCCATTTTGAAATGAATTGCTTCAAAAAAAATATTTTATACAGTCACTGATATGTATGATAAACACCCTTTTTTGTGATATCGATTTGTATTGTAGTTTTTCTGAAAAAAAAAATCAAATTGAAAGAAAAAATTTGAAAATTCTCCGGTGTTGTTACCCCTTGACTCAATATGTCAATAACGTATGGAGCCACGACCGCTCTCTTCACCGTTTTTTTCGCGTTCCAGGTACCGGCATATCCGCCATCAACGGGTCCGCTCGCGCTCTACAAGCAGAACGAATTCTACGACACGATAGATTACGCCCTCGCGGGTTATTACAATCTGAGCAACGCGATAGGTTCTTACTCCTACACGAACGAGGACAATTCTATAGGTCCCGTGACGCTCTGTCGTCATCAGTACAAGAAGGTATCGATATACGGCTTCAACGAGAGTTACGTCTTCAACAACGAGATCGAGATGAAGTGTTTCAACGTGACGGACCGATACGGCAAGCCGTTCGAGTCCCGTCGTTTCTTCAACGAGGACGCTCTAAACTTCGCCGCCATGATAAAGGCCTGCCTGAAGTTCTCAGTGAAGACGGTGAATCTGAAGGCCGCTGGTCCATTAACGCCACCGGACTGCTACAAATTCGACGTCAGGATAATATTCGACAACAGCGACTTCGACGGGCAGATGCTGCTGTCGTTGGACGCTGATGCCAAGAGATTGGAGTGCCAGGGTGACACGCAGTACACGAACGACAATCGTTTGGACTCGGCGCTACGAACGCTTCTCAATCTTCTCGTAATATTCATCTGCGCTCTGTCGTTGGCCCTCTGCTCGCGCGCCATCTATCGCGCTCAGCTGTTGAAATTCGAGACGAGTAACTTCTTCAAGCGGACGTACGGCAAGGACTTGAGCATCGCCGGTAAACTCGAGTTTCTCAATATGTGGTACATCATGATAATCATAAACGATCTACTGATAATCGTCGGCTCGGCGATAAAGGAACAAATCGAGAGAAAGTATTACGGCAGCGATCATTGGAACGTTTGCAGTATATTCCTCGGGACGGGAAATCTTCTCGTTTGGTTCGGCGTTTTGCGTTATCTCGGCTTCTTCAAGACCTACAACGTTGTCATATTGACGCTGAAGAAAGCCGCGCCGCAAGTAGCGAGATTTCTCATTTGCGCTATACTCATCTACGCCGGTTTTACGTTTTGCGGCTGGCTCGTGCTCGGTCCTTATCACATGAAGTTTCGCTCGCTCGCGACGACCTCCGAGTGTCTCTTCGCGCTGATCAACGGTGACGAACTCTTCGCAACTTTCTCCATAACTTCGTTCAAATCGCCGATGCTCTGGTGGTTCTCGAGGATCTACCTCTACACATTCATGTCACTCTACATATACGTTGTTCTCAGCCTCTTCATATCCGTCATCATGGACGCTTACGATACCATCAAGATTTATTATCGCGACGGGTTTCCGAAAAACGATCTGCAAGCTTTCATCGCCGCTTGCACCGATGACGCGTCCAGCGGCGTTTATCGCCAGGAATGCGAGCGCCACGACTTCACGGAACTCTTCGACAGGCTCTGCTGCTGCCGGAAAAGATCCTACGAGAGCTTCACCGAGTCCACCGGCACTACGGTCACCGCGAAAACCGACGAAACATGCCCAAGTGCCATCTGCATTTAGTCCACTCGTGCCGCTCACGTACAAATATTACGGCTCGGCCGATAGCTCACTAACGTTGAAAAATTCGACTGGTCGACTTTTTCACGATGCAACATGGTGCTGAGCACGAAGGAACAACTTTTTTACACTCCTATGAAGGCTAACCGGCGCAGACGGCTTTTTCGGAACGCCCACCAGGCGTCCCGGGTCTTTGGGGATCTCGTCGATGGAATTACAGCCGGAAGAAATGTTGCCGTTTAAACCGGAAAGCTGTATAGCTCGGCCATACTTCCGACGAGGATCAACGGACTGGGGATTGTTGAGTAGCCGGAATGATAACTGCTCCAGTGACAACGACAATGGCGGGTCGCCTCTGGCTTTGGTCAACGAACTGCCGCAATTTTGGAAACACGCCCGCAACATTTTTTTTATCGATGCTGCCCCGTGTATAAGACACTTTTGGAAGAGTTTTTGAAAAAATGCGCCACAATTTTTTACAATACCGCGGCAATGAGAGAAGTCCGCGAAAAATTGTTCATTGGAGAAGAAAACATGGTAATTATGCAGTATGAGGACTTTTCCGAAAAACGACGGAAAAAAAAAGTATTTTTGCCATGCACTGCTTCAATTGGTCACGACTAATGATATTTCGTCTATATTTGTATGGGGTTTTCAAAGACGAGACTGAAAATCGGTGAACCTTGTGTGTGTGGATTTGTTTGAGGTTGCGTGTGTGTGTGTGTGTGTCACTATCGAGACGAGCACAAAAAACCCAAACACACACGAACCCAAGCAAACAAACCTAAACCCAAACACTCATGCCCACCCAACAACCCCATACAAATTCACATACACACAATTTTCACCAATATTCAGTCTCATCTTTGAAATCGTGTATTCTGACAAACTTTCAACGGGGGCAGGGGAGAGGGGGGCAGTGACCGCTTCGATAGCTCTGCGGCATTGTATTAAGGGAGGTTTTTTTTACAAATCCCCCCACTCGCCACTCCCAATTCAGGCGTTGAAATGTCCGTAATTGCGCCATTTTGTCCCGCGTTTCCGCAAACTTCAAAACCCCTCAAGGTATGGAATTAATGGGAAATGTCAGCCTCCCCCGACGGAATATCACTTACTATAATGGAATAAACAACCGAAAGGCGCAAACAAAAATTCCCTATTTTTTTGGAAAAGTCCTCAAACTGTATAATCACCGAAAACATTGTCATGACAATAATATCGACGCCTCGGTCAAAACGAATTTTCGTTCTCTTCTACTCGAGACCTACGACTCGAAGATTTTACGCTTGCAGTCGCGTAACGAGATTGCGAAAATGTGAGAACGGCCGCCGTTTCTTTCCGTACGCACAACATTGTCTCAGCCGACGCCGGGAACGCGAGCGATCGAAGTATCTCGCGGTTGCAGAATTTTCGACCGACCGAACGCTCGTACTCGGCCAAGTTTTTCATCGCGCTGCCACGTGCGAAAAATTTCGTCGCCATGGCCACCGAGGAATGTAACGAGAGATTGAAATATTTACCATTGAAAGTCTGACGAACGGAACGTCATGCGAAAAAAAAAGCCGAGCCTGTGATAATTCCGAGTGGCGTGCGACGAATACTCGATAAGAAAAAAAACATTGGACGTTATCAGCGAGAAAAACCAGAACATCGAGTAGCGGATAATACGCGAATAGTGCAATTGACGTAGATAGATGTGAAAAGGAACGAGCGAAACCGGATAATTTTAATCGGAATCGACATCGTCGAGGGAGATTTTTAAGGGGCTACATCTACCTAGAGGCCCGACAAAAATGGCCAAATCCCGATTTTTTTTCTGGCAAACGGTCGGTGATAAAGAGCCGCATTTTTTTAACACAATGGTACACATATGGAGATCCTTTTAAAATAATCTCCGGAAAATACAGAAAAGAAACAAAAACATGGCCGCCGCAGATGAATATTTTTCCGCGACGTTTGGCGGTGGACCCTCTCCAGCTTAAACGGACCTTTTGAAATCTCAAAACCAAACGGCTTATTCAAGTTAACAATAAATACGAGGCGTTGACGATCGTCGATTTTTAAAATCATTTTTTTTAACAAAGTGGCGACGAATTGAAAGTCGAGCGTACAAATTTTATGAAAAAAAGTCGTAATTTTTACGTAACTATTAGAAAAGAAAGATCGATTTGAAAAACGTGAGATCGTCGATGACCTTGGAATTTTTCTCAACGCATTTCCTGTAAATTTGGAAACAATCCATCAAGTGGTTTTTAGGATATCATGTCCACCGACTGAAAACAGTATCATCTACCAACAGCCATGTTTTTCTGTATTTTTTGGTGATTTTTTTAAGGCTCTCCATATATTTACCTCTGTGTTAGAAAAAAATGCGTTTCTTTTTCACCAACCGTTTCCCAGACAAAAAAATCGGAATTTGGCCATTTTGTTTGGGCCTCTAGGTAGGTGTAGCCCCTTAACGCTGTGGAGATTACGCCTGAACGGAATATTAATTGACAGTCAATGCTTCATCTGATACGATCTTTGACGAGGCAGAAATCCGTGGATCCAATCTGTTATAATCATTTATTGTATGAACAATTTGGGATCATCAATAGCGTATCCATGAAATCGACTTTTTGTAGATATATATATATATATATATGTGTGTAATATTCCGTGTAATATATATATACATATACGTAAATACATGTGTCTACGTTATATACGTATAGTATACGAATTTTGGTGGGCTCAAAAAACAACAAGACTCCAATCGAGACTCATCGTCTCGCTCTTCAGCAGATGGATCAAAAAGAGTGAGCATTTTTGCGAACAACAATTGTAACCCGAAGAAGTATTATGTGCCAAAGATACAACCGTGTACGCATAAATCTTTGAATTTAACAATCCGCTGAATAAAGGGGAGTGTACAGTGATAGTGTGGAACTTTTCATAGGTCCTGGAATTGATTGTATCGAACTAGTATGTCCATTTCCTGATTTAGAATTGAGATTGGAGTATTCGAAAAAGTTGGACGGGGTGGATGTCATTTGAGCTTTTAATGGGAGAGTGCTGGAAATAGAAAATATAATTTCGAGATTACGTCGGTATTATCCATGTGAACGTCTGTAGGACTTTTCGAAAGAATATTCGGGTTACACCTAGATCGTAGCTGGAAAAAAGAGAAATTTTAATGAATTTTTTTGTAAATCGTGTGCATGTTTTCGATATTTTTTTCCATTAAAGAGTATGGGTTTAAGGAGTTAGGCTACTGCGACGACCCGAAAGTCACGGTTATTGAAGAAAAAAAAGTTATATACCACAACCATCTTTTTCTCGATTTTTCGTGAGTGTAAACTGGACCTAAAAGCAGTCTTTTAGGGCCTAGGCCTGAAAAATTTGCGCGTGCGCATTTCTACGGTCCATTGAACGCCGTTGTGGAACAGCTGTCAGTCGTTAGGACGAGGAATTACGTACGTTGAGGGGTTATTTACGGGAAGGAACATAACCTCACTTTCACGTGACACCCCGACAAAACATCGTCGATATCGCCGTGACATAAAGAATTAATTTAAGGTTTTTATGGGGTAATTTTTTTTGGACCTTTATAACCTCTTTTCTGATCATCCTGTGCAGTTTCAATACGATCGACAGTACCGTTTTTTAGAAGACAAAATCGGAAACTACGTATTGCGTGGGCTAATTACATTACGCTTATAGAAAACTGCCCATCATTTTTCAGTACGTTATTAATAGCTGCTATGTGAACGTTACCACGGAGCTAAAAAAATAGGTACGGTTCGACTAATTATCGGACTAACCCTTAGTACCGCGAAAATGAGGATTCACAGTACCGTTATAAAATTATGAATGTTTTTGATAGCGAATTTTTGCGAAAATCAAGCACACAAAATCTTAGACTGTGCAATCATGGCAACGTCGTAGACGGCACAAATGCTACCTATCTTATCCGTATTCGGTAATTATGCCCGGGAACCTCAAACGACTCGGTCAGGATAATTAACAACGAATATTATTGGTACTTATTCACTTAATTAGTAATAATTACTTAATATAAATTTCATAACTATGTTCAGAAATCATACATTTCTAGACATTTCTAGGCAAAGACAAAATAACGCAGATCTTTTTCATGCATAAATTTCTTTTTTAGAATGTCGGAAAATTATTAATTTTTTTTTCTTCGAGATTATAGACAGCTTTAGTACACACTTTTTCTTTCCAGCGAAATTTTATTACTCGGGCCGATATTGTGGTGACGAACGGGGCGCATATGTCGCTAACTTCGCGACGCTTCTGCCAACCTGAGCATTATGATATACTACGATTTACGACGTTGCCAATTCGTTTCACGTTAATTGAGCGAGAAAAAGTTATAGAAAATAATTATACAAAATCATGAAAACACTTAATGTAATCGCCGAATGTTCAAAAATGCATATTTTTACAAATAGATGCAGAAAAATAGTTCGAAAACGCACGTTTAATATGACGATTATTTGAAAGCTAACAGTTGGTAACAGTCACTCGGCTTCGTGCATAAGCATAGTGCGCTCCCCTCGTAATTCACCCCCGACGGCTAAACCCCATAACAACCTTAATCGAAGCATTGGCCATCGGAACAACCTTGGCCCATCTTCGGCCGACAATCGAATTCCACGCATGAAGAATTCTGGTTCTCTATAGGTAATCCAGTCATCTAGCCATTTTTTGACTTCTTCGCATGAGATGAAGTGCTGAGCCGGTAGAACTGACTGAATCGACCCTAACAAATGGTAATCGGAAGTAGCGATGTCTGTGCAATATTGGCGGGTGTGATAGGATTTCCCAGTCCGTCTCTTCCAAGTACTTCTCAACCGGTTGAGCAGCATGCGACCTTGCGTTGTCGTGATCGCGATTCTCCCGTTCCGGGCTCTTGTCGTGCAGAGCTCGCTTTCAACTCGTCAGTTGCAGTCGATAACGACTCAGAGTGATGGTTTCCGATAATTTCAACAGCTCGTCATACACGACAGCCCTCTTTTGGGTGGTTTACCGCGGTCTTTTTGCCTATAGAGAAATTACCACTTTGGAAGCAGCGAAACCACTCTTTGCACGTTCTACGAGATGGAGCATGTTTCGCATACACTTCCTTTAGCAAACGAGACGTTTCCGCAGCCAATCTCTTTGACAGGAAATAATGGAGCATGACTTCCCGCAAATGTAACTTTCTTGGACCAAAACTTGCCATTGTATACGTAATTAAGGAGGTACGGTGATGACCATGCTAGTAAACTTAGAGTCTATTTCACGCCGCAATACCGCCACGTTTTAGATATATGTATATGGCCTATTTTTCGAGAAATATTTCTTAAGTATCGAATTTCGAGTTTCCTATTATTTTTATAATATGGAAACTACCTTAATAATCTACTACTCGACTGCAGCAGTACGCCATATCGTTGACGTTTAGCATCGTCGCATTTTCGGTGGCTGTCATCGGTTCCACGCGCCCGGCTTATTATTTTTTGTAGCCGGTTAACATGGAGAATAAAAATACTGTGGAAGTTTATCAAAAGAGTAACGGAATTGTACCTGAAGTCCACTTTAGAGACAAATGTAGATTCTGACGGACAAGAATTAGAAAATGAAAAGATAATATTGCGATTGCAAATACAAAACGTCGCGTTGAAGTTAACCTCAATGTCCAATGTCCAATCTGTCCAAAGTCAAAACATATTTCATCGATTGTTATGTTATTTTTCCCTTTCCCAATTTTCACAATATTTTCAGGTATAAAAAGGAACGTTTATTTTATATGACGGTTCTTCCATGCTGAATTTATATATAGATGCGTTGTATAGGTACATGTCGCCAGAAAAATTGAGATGCCTTTGCTGTACGTAAAAGAACTTCAAGTAAATATCGACGAAAGGCCCTTTATAATCCATTCAAAAATGTACGGCTTCGCACAATCATATTTTTAATTCGCGTTGAAAATATCCGATAGACGAATGAAATTTGCGTGGGTATCCGGCGTTGCCACACGTCGAGCAAGATGGCTGCTGTTACGTCACGAGAAGTCTCGATCTCCGAAAACTTTGGTTTTTGCGACTTTACTTCTAAAATTATTGCTTATTTCTGCGGTGAGCTTTCCAATTCAAGGTGCCCTATCGATCACAAAGATTCAACGAACGCAACCATCAGTTTTTTTTACGTGTTTCTTGGCTCCAAGTAGCACAAAAAAATCGATATATGAGAGGACAGGCACATTTTGTCATCTACGTGTAACTAATTCACCAACTTTAACAATTAATAACTCGGAAAGTGTACGGTAAATCTCGTGGAAAGTCCGCACACGCATGAACGAAGGTCTCGACAATGCTATAAAAAAAAATCGGGCTTTTATCTTGAACTCGCTCCAATCACCGTACCTCCTTAAAAGAGATGGAATTGTAGCGGGACTCCATGGACCTGTCACAATGTGTATGGCCAACTTTCAACGTAGTAGGGGCCACCATGTATACAGGGTGTCCCAAAAACCAACGATAATATTGCAGGTGCTGACAGGCCAGCTCATGATGATCCAGAATAACTAACCTCAGTAAAAGTGTGATAGTTTTCGAGATATTCCCACTTTTTTTAAGCTCGTGAAAATCTCTAACTTAAGGTAATATTTCATATATCACAGCTGCCAATACGGATATTTTTCGTTTCGGTTTTTTTCGTCCTATCAATAATAACGAGAAATATTTACATTGTTAGCTCTTTTGAATTTTCATTACTCAGTTTGATTGATAGTGGCATAATAAACGTACGACGCCAAACTCGCGACATATCTTCAAAATCGCGTCATTCAGTGTAAATTAAAAAAAAAAGACGCTTCACCAACGACTTTTTTAACTGTAACGAACAATGTCGCTATTTTATTACACAAAGAGATAATTTTAAAAGTATTCCTTTGACCTGTATTTGTGCTCATCGCTTCGTTTTTGGGATACCCTGTATGGGTTTGTATATTGAAAAGCCCAGATTTCCAAAATCAAGCTACTTTAAGGGGCTACATCTATCAGAGGCCCGAAAAATGGCCAAATTCCGATTTTTATTGGGGAATGGTTGGTGAAAAAGAAACGCATTTTTTAACACAAACGTACATTCAGAGCCTTTAAAAAAAATTACCAAAAAGTACAGAAAAACAACAAAACGTGGTCGCCGGCAGATGATTAAATATTTTCTGCGAAGTAAACAATAAATACGAATCGTTGACGATCGTCGATATTTTAAATCTTTTTTTTAACAACGTAGCGACGACCTGACTCGAGCATACAAAATCTATGAAAAAAGTCCTCATTTTTACGTGACTATTAAAAAAAATTACGATCGCTTTTGGAAAAGTAAGATCGTCAACGACCTTTGAATATTTTTCATTGTATCTTCTGCAAAGTTGGAAACAATCCATCGAGTGGTTCTCGAGATATCATGTCCACCCACTTTATTGCAGGGTTTCGAGGAAAACCCGTTTGAAGTTTAAAGTATGGTGCTGCACTGCTCGCCCGGCCGACTGTTAGAAGCTATAGCTCATTCAATTTTGGGAACATTTCAATGAAATTTTCAGGGAATATAGCTAAAAGGGAATACTATAGAAAAAATATATATATATTTGAAAAACGCATTTTTCAATTTTCCTGATTTTTTTTTGTAAAATTGATTTTTTTGTAAAATCCTCATGAAAGGAATATCCACACCAATTTTTATATTTTCATCTCTTCTCTTTTAGGAGTTATAATTTTCCAAAAAATGTCGATTTCGGAAGTTTTGGAAACGTTTAAACGCTGATAACTCCTGAACTAATTGAGATATCGACAAATATCGATGGATGTTGTTTCTTCATTTTTAAGCATACTTTCTTTTAAAAATATTAAAAAATGATTAATTATCAATGTCAACGTTTTTTTGCTTCTAGAGCGAAATTTTTTTTTTCCAAAATGATTCCCTTTTTTTCTTTCAAAAAATTCTCTAAAATAGAGTGACACATTCTATGATTTTTAAGATTAGTCTCATCGTAGGCCCATTTCTTTATTTTTTTTGAATTAATCATATATTTTTTAGAATACTTTTATCATTTTAATTTCCAATAATGCTATTACTGATTTTGTGATTTCCAATTCGGCTTTTGTGCTGAATTTAACGAAAATAAAGATTATTTATTCAAAATGTTTTTTTTTTCGATTTCATTTCAACAATGATTTTATTATATTTTTCAATTCAAATATACAAAGAAGTGAAATAACTTTTCATAAAATAGCCAAGCAAATTGGCTAGAAACGTTGTGAATTTTAATCCTTAGGCATAATATTTTTCTAAATATTTTATTTTAATCTGAAAAATCATATTTCTATTATCAAAAAAAAATTGGTGTCACTATTGTAGAAAAGTACAACATAAGTATCACACAAGTATTCGATTTGAAACTTAATTTCCACTGTTTTTTTTTAATGTGGTAACCAATTTTCCGCTTTTTGAATCAGTCCAGGATGTGTGGACGTTTGGTAACAGCCATTTCAGTAACGTTTAACATATCAGATAATTCTTGAAGAGTCCGACATCGATCTTCATCGAGTAAAGCCTACAATTCTTCATTTTTAAATATTTACGGGTGTCCTGGACGTTCTATGTCCTTAGGATCAAAATCGCCGCTTTTGAATCGTCTAAACCAATCTCTGCACGTTGTCTCCGACAGAGCATGTTCACCATAAATTTCTTGAAGCAAGCGATGACTTTCGGCATTTCTTTTTCTTAAATTAAAACACAAAAGCAAAGCTTTCCGCATATGCTGTTTCGCTGGTTCAAAACCTGACATTTTCGATGCTATAAAAAAGTAGTGTGTACGAGTGAATTCACTCTCGAATACTGAACATTGGTAATGCCGAATACTTCAAGACAGTATAGTTTTGGTGTCACTTCTATGAAAATAACAATAGTTACGCCATCTAATAAAAAACAGCGGGAATTAAGTTAAACTCAATGCACTGGAAATGCTGTGCAACGACTTGGCGTGCATGGTCAAGAAAAAAAGCTCGGAGAAGAAGTCTTTCGTTTCGCGACAAGTTTCGTCTTGTCGCGAGTACGATTTTTAACAATTTTTATTTCGCACGAACGTGATAAAATATTTAAAACGTAGTATGAAATTTCAATACAATAATGTCCGAATAACGTTTCGGTGAACTATATTATATTTATGTCCATAAGGTTAGCTTTAGAGAAATGCTTCCGCCGTCGTCGAGATCTTGCGTTCTAATGTCTCAGCTCTTGCACGTCGTCCGA
This sequence comes from Ophion ellenae, assembly GCA_963210295.1. Lineage (NCBI taxonomy): Eukaryota > Metazoa > Arthropoda > Insecta > Hymenoptera > Ichneumonidae > Ophion > Ophion ellenae. The sequence goes on along the minus strand of OY723386.1, from coordinate 56,520,121 downwards.
TGATGACATTCGGCCAAGCAACAGTCGATCCTTTGTTCTCGTCTTTGTTTAGGTCTAGGCGATAAGGGATCTTCCGAATTCGTTTCGAGCTCTCCCGTATGCAGAGACACAGACTTTGTCGTCAGTCTTCTCAACTACTCAACTCGCACGTTAAAAAACACATCAACTGCCGCAATTTATTATACAAGTGAAAAGTAAATTCTTGAACCCGCAAAGTACGGATGTAATCAATGACGTACCTCTAGACCAGCCACCTAGCATCGGTTCACGGATTGCTCGCCATTGTTATTGCCGAATTGCGTCACATGCAGCGCTAGTAGTCGTCTGAACCAGCCCCCTGACACTGATAGATAAATGCTGTTCGCAAAATGTCCTAGCCGCACCGTGGCGCTAGTAGTCGTGTGACAGGCATGCATATACATGTATGTTGCGCAGGTGTTTCGAATATCTTACCGTTCGATTTTCCGTTCTAATGATTTTCCATTTGAACACAATAAATAACGTCGCCATAATGATAACAGGCGAAAGCCACGAAAGTATTGAATCGTTCAGCTGATCGAAGTATTTAGAGCCGAAGGCTGTCACACAACAGCCAACGCTAGGCAGTGGCGACTTCAAGAACTAAAAAGCCGGGACAAAACGCGTTTTCGTTTATCGTATAGGAACAGTAGGCCAGTGTCAGGGGGCTGGTCTGAACTGATGCTATATATATTGCAGCGCAAGCAATACACACGATATACTTAGTACACAAACATGCTGATTTGTATTTCGCGAATTATTATTGTTAATCATTTACATGCTCAGTAATCATAGAGTGGGAATTTATCGTGAGTGGTTTTCGACATAGATTTAAATTATTTCCGGATGCACATGTACATTAAAATTAAAAGCCAACATAGATTTTTCCAAAAATATTTATTACCGCTGGAAACAAATATCTAAATGTTATATTTGAAAATATACATATATATACATATAAACTTTTTAAATCCTTTTATCATGTTTTCTATTTTTCGTCATGTTGTATAGAATTTTGCAATTTTTTTAATGCAGATTATTTTTCACCTGCTTAGCGTTTATGCGCGTTCCTCTACCCATGGAAATATTGTTAGCATGCAGCCCTTCTTCAACCGAGGCACTTTGTATTTACCCTGAAATTGTTCCATTGCATTTTAAATACACCCGTAAATATATTCCCTCATCAAATATAGGCCATCAAATTATTAAATAAACACTCATAACATTAAACAACACAACTTACCACCCCGATTACTTTTCCATTAGGATTCAAATATTCGCGTTGCCAAAGATTTTCGTTACTCCGAAAATGTTTTTCGCAAACTGCTGTTCCAGCTTTCATGGAGCCGTCCTCTTGCTTCACAGCACTTTTCCACAGTTTTTCACTGTCTACATTCTTCGGAATAGTAAAAAAGTGCAATTTTTGCGGGTTCAACGTGTGCCCGGAGGTACAGTCCGGTACGATGCACTTCGGCATTTCAAGCCTAAACTCTGTTGACAGTTTACAGTTCTCTCGGTCTAATGTGAAAGTTGAAAAAAAAAGCTCTCGAACCACGAAATTGAAATTTTTCATTTACAGATACTCAAAATAAATAATACGCTCATCAAAATATCGTAAATGAATCGTGTTTACGTGTTTTGAGCGCGCATGCGTGAAGCAAGCCGTTCAGACGACTACTAGCGCCACGAAGCGACCTATAGAAGAATTAAAAAACCCGGATAAAACGCAAAACATTTATCACAATACGAATAGTATTCAGTGTCAGGGGGCTACTCTAGACCATACGATACTCTAAATCTTATTTTATTTGCACAATTTAAAAAGTTATTTGAAAGTATACACTTTAAACTGTATCACACAAGTATTAAACGTTGCACTGAAAATTTTTCGTCGCATAGACTTTGACTCATTAGGCTTTTGTGTAATGGTTAGAGTATTCGTCTCTAACAAGGGGACATTCCGTACTCCCCATCACCGATTCCGCTCAAATTTATAGGACATGCAGGGCTTGGCTAGAAATGAAAGTACCCGAAGTGGGAACTCCAGATGGCCAAGCGTTTAGAAAATAAAAATGTTGACGCGGCTCTCGCACCGTATAAGCCATTTACGTTAGCATATTTGCCAAGCAGCGGTTCGCGTAGCGGCAAGAGCTCGGACTAATAATTCGATGGTCGTGGGTTCGGCTCTCCCCGTGTGGAGACTTTTTTTCTATCTTTTTTTCAATTTTTATATTATTCATTTTTAAATTAAGCAAAGAGGTGAATCATTTATTTTATTTAGTTATTCATACGCAAAACGCATAGAAAAGGCAAAAAATTGGAATTTCGGACTTTTCAACAAGGGATTGTAATTGAAGCGCATACCAAACGACTTTGTACATGAAAATTCAAAACTTTATTCGTTGACATTCGATGATTTACATGTGTCGGGATGATATTTATCGTAGAAACAGGGAAAACAATAATTATTTCTGCATCTAGCATGCGTTACAAACGCCGCATTTTTACATCCACATCGTTGTTTCAACGTCTCCATAGAAAAACATACTTGATTGACATTCATAAAGCATTCTCTCTCATCGCAAAGTTTAGAAGCGAACCACGCGTAACGTAACATGTTACCGAATATTGGCGCGGATAATTGATGATGAACAATCGAATGTATTTTTATGCAGTCTTCTCGGGAAGTTATTTCTTTTTCTTGCTCGATGAGATAAGAGCAATTTTGTATTTTTTTAATAAAGTTTTTAACCTGGCGATAAAAATATACATCGCAGGGTTGCACCAGTGAAGTAAATTTAGGGGGAATTACTTTGATGCTACGCGTTGGCAATCCTTCTTCATCTTGGAAGAGTTCGTCGTATAATTGCGGATTTGTTTGTCCTCCTCACGAGTCGATCAGCAACTCCAAATTTTCTACGATTATGCGCTAATTAAAAATGACGTCCTATATGCCTTTTGCGTATAAATAAATAAATAAAATAAATTATTCACCTCTTTGCTTAATTGAAAAATGAATAAAAAACATACACACACACACACACACATATTTATTGGGTTGGTAAATAAGTTTGTTCGATTTATTAGAGTGGAATAAAAGACAAAAACCGAAGGAACTTATTTGCCAATCCAACATATCGTCGCAAAATTTCTTTATGCAGGCGAGAGGAAGGGAAAATTCTGTACCATCGCGAGCTTTTTTTCTTAACCATGCAGGCGAAGTCGTTGCACAGCATTTCCAGTGTACTTGTGTGGTACTTACGTTGTACTTTTTTATAATAGTGATACCATTTTTTTAACTTCATAGTAATATGATTTTTTAGATAAAAATAAAATGTTTCGCACATCATTATGTAAGGCTTAAAAATTTTGTTTACAACATTTGTAGTAAATTTGTTTGGCTATTTCATAAAAAGTTACTTCACTTTTTAATGTAATTTTTTTTTATATGTATTTATGTAACCCAAACAAACTTCAAACCCGTTTTTCTCGAAACAACGTTTTTCGACGGCTTGTTGATATAATCTTCAAAACTACTGAACCGATCCCTGTGAAATGTTAACCACATATTCTTGACAACTATAGCTATAGCGGATATGAATGATTTTTCTTTTATTTTCATATTTTCTATTGTCTTTGCCAGAAACGGTGAAAAACGTTTTTTTTTTCGAAAAATGTCCGCCATTTTGTTATTTTTGCATATATCAAAAATCGTATTATATGCGCTATAGCCATTAACATACTAAATCTGAAACCGTCTGATTTTTTGTATCAGATGACCCATCTACGAGATCTCATCAACAGCGCGGACCTACAATTTTTTTAGGACACTTTTTTCACTGCCATTTTCGTCTATAAATAGTGATTCAAATAAATAAAACATTTTTTTGTGTATTTAAAAAGTTTATTTACCACAACTTTTATAAAAATATCTATGATCTAAACCTATCAAATAATTCATGGAAATAGCCTTTTTTAGCGTCCAAAGTAAGAAGACCCCTCAATATGGTAAAACAGACGATAATGTTGTCGGGGGGATTTTTTCAATTACTTGGCGTTCTTTTTCTTCGTTTTCGAAGTTTTGATGTTCACTGCGATTTTTTGTTACGGAATGTAGAGGTCATGTTGACGGATTTTTTTCAGGCTTATATACTTGTCGTGGATGCATTGCACTTGCTAGTGTCATTGGTGAAAGCATTTTTTTACCCCGCCATTGCCACGCACTTTCCGTGAAGGCAGATCTGCAAAGGTGAAAAAAATATGAAGATACGTACGTGTGTATGTATATATATATATTAAATAAATATTTCTAACCATTCCCGGATCGCAGAATGCACCGTCAGGGGGTGCCCGGTGACGGTATTTCTTACAAACTGTCATATTTTCCTTATCGCTGCAGTAAACGGCGGTGCAAGGCTCATGCCATTTTGAGCTCTGTAAAAAATCGACGGCAACAAGGAAGCATATACATGTTGAGCATTATTGTTCGAGGTCTATACTTGGATAGGTAGCAGCTCAGACGCTCACGCGGTATGGTAGCCCTAGCAGATTGGGTGCCTTGATAAATGCCAATGAAAGCCGTTTGATATGCCTATTGAAGTGACTGGCTGAATGCCGTGCCTATTGTAGGCATTTATAGTTACTTTGGCAGGCATTCTGGTTCAAATAGTGACGGTAAGTGCTGAAGAGTGACCAAACCAGAATTTTGTATCCGAAGTACCGGCATTTTTTTGGTCATTCTCCGGCTTTGTTAGGCACTCACTGGCATTACATTTTTTTAGGCATTCACCGGCATTTTTCGTTATTCACCGGCATTACCATTTCTTCTGACAGCTGCAGTATACCCAAAGCCGAAAATACGAATAAATAACCAGCCAACTAAGAAGGAGCACTTCATATGGTAATATACTGGTTGAAGTATCCAAGATGTATGCTCATTCCATCCCAACCAAAATTGAGTTCCAGTTACAACTTAAGGCCTTCGTCACGAAATAAAATTGTTTGAAAAAAATCAAACAAATTGATATCATGATAATCTTGAATATGATTGGTTTTTTCCAGACTTGTTTCTCCACACGAAGTACTTGAAAATCTTACCGAAATGTATTTTGGTTAGGAATGTAAGTGCAAAACATTCTCGCCAAGACTCAACAGCCACTCGCACCAGTATTTCCATAGACATTCTGACCGGCATTCGCATCAGTATTTCCATAGACATTTTAACAGGCACTTGAAAGGCATTCTCTGTGCGCTCATAAAATTTAACGTTCGTCATTCATCGGCATTTACCGGCACTTTTTGAACCAATATGCCTACCAAAGAGCCTTGGGCATTCTTATAGTAAATTGATAGGCACCCATTCTGCTAGGGAGTGCAAAGGGAAAAAGGAGTGGCGACAGACCAGGGCAATCTTCGAGGAGCTGGAGATAACCAAGTGACAATTGTAAAAGGAATGAGAGCGTAAAAACTCGCAGTGATAAGAAGGAAAGGTGGCCAATTCCGAAGATAGGCCTGAAATGATACAAAACAAGTTCTCAACTTACGACGTAGCAGCTTCGGCCATGACCCATTATTTCACATTGACGACTTCGGCTGGTCTCCACTCCTGGCAAGTATCCTCTCGGTAGTGGATCCGTTACTATTGGCTCATTGTATAAGCAGAATCCTCCATTTCGCCTGGTCAAATAAGCACCGATTATGGAATACGATCAATTGATCCAGTTTTCAGAATTTGGTTGAGGTCAATTACTTCAAAAATGTCTCAATCGCTGTTACGGTGCAACGGGAAAAATCGTGAGAGTGTTCCCCTATTGTTGCCAATGGTTCCATGATGTATCCGTCCTCTTCCTTACACGGATTGCCGTAATGGTCGTGATCAGAACCCAATCTGTTTTTGTTTTGTTTCATTAGTCGTTGATACGTTTCCAGCTGAACGTAAATAATTGGGAAGCTATTTGACCTCGCTTTTGCCATGTGCAAAGTAATCGCAAGTAAAATAAAATGAATATAAAGCTTTCAAGTTCGGTAAGAAATGTAGAAGTTTGGGGCCTTCGTATGTGGGCATGTAAAGACAACTAAAGGAAGAGGTTGGATGCGATACTCACAAATGAGCGAGCTCATGAGCTGCGGTTGCCACCCCCCGGAACGTTCCATCGTCGTACGTTAAAGCCACACTCCTCACGCGCTTGTTTTTGTGATCCACGCCGCAAGCTCCACCGATTTCGGCAACACCTGCAATTGTTTTTGACAAAAAGTACACTTTCGTTACTCGCTATTACAGTTGTTACTAGTTGTTCAAAATTGCAACGTCGATTTACGCAATAAACGCAGTGAAGTTTTCGCGTCTCAAAATTTAATACGACTTAAGGGGTTACCGCCACTTGCGATTTTGAAAAAATCGTTTTCTTTTTATTGCATTTTTTTGAAGTATAAGTATCTGAGAATATGTCCTGAAAATTTCGAGTCGATCCGAACAAAATTGACTGAGATATGAGCGTTGAAAGAGAAGAATCCGCGTTGAAAGAGCGTCGAAGGAGAAACTTTAAACGCGTTTTTCTCAAAATGGCATTTCTGAAGTCGGTGACCAAGATTACTCGAATACTAATGAACCGATCTTCTTGAAATTTTGTAGGCTTATTTAATACATAAAAATGTAGTCTTTGATCGTTCGATTTTTTTTTTCGAAAAAAGTGGCCGTTTTATAGCCAAAAAACGGCCGTTTTTTTTCGTTAAAATCGAACCATTAACTTTGACTGTCCGCCATTTTGTGAAAAATGAATATTTTTTAAAATCCTTCGATTAAAGACTAGTTTATACTTATATTTGACTAAATCCATCCGCATTTTTTTTTTCAGATCATCCACTTCGCCGCAATGTTGGTCACCGCAAACCGTGTATATAAAAACATTATTTCATTGACGGCCATTTGCCACTAAACAATGTAATATTTTTCAATAAAAAAATTAGTGAAAGTTCTTCAAGATGTGTTCTTTAAGATGGTATATTGATCGATTAAAAAAGTTTTGTAGTTTTCTTTAAAAAAATTCATGAAAAAGGCCTTTTTTTGCGCTACAAGTGGGGGTAACGCCTTAACTGCGCAATGATTTGAAAATGCTCTTTCAAGAAAATTTGCATTAAGGGGTCTTTTCACTTTGGACGCTGAAAAAAAGACTATTTTCATGATTTTTTTGATAGGTTTATATTATAAATATTGATACAAAAGTTGTGACACTTAATTAATACACTTTCGAAATACATTTAAAATGAAATGTCTTTATTTAAATCACTATTTAAAAACAGAAAATGGTAGTTAAATAAATGTAAAAAATTATCGGCCTGCGCTGTTGATGAAATCTCGGAGATGGAACATCCGAAACAAAGCAATCAAACGGTTTTAGATTCAGTATGTTAATAGCTATAGCGCGTATCATACGATTTTTGTATATGCAAAAATAACAAAATGGCGGACATTGTTCGAAAAACAACAAAAAACGTGTTTTTTTTCACAGTTTTTGACACAAAAAATAGTGAATATCGAAATTTAAAAAAATCCTTGATATGCACTATAGCTATAGTCGTAAAGAATATGTGGTTAACATTTCATGAGGATCGGTTCAGTAGTTTCGAAGATTTTATCAACAAGTTGTCGAAGAAAGTTGTTTCGAGAAAAACGCGTTTAAAGTTTGTTTGGGTTACATAAATACATGAAACCTTTTTTAAATATATTTCAAAAGTGTATTCATCAAGTGTAACAACTTTTATATCAATATCCTTAATATAAACCTAGAAAAAAATCGTGAAAATAGCCTTTTTAGCGTTCAAAGTGAAAAGACCCCTCAAAGAAAATGTTCAGAAGATATTAAGATAGACCTCAATTTAACCAGCTCACTTTTTCCACGATTATTCCGATTAATAAAATTTGATACGAGTATACTCTACCTAATGTATTGGGTTTTCCGTTGGCACCGACCATCTTGATGCTAGAAAAACCCGAAGCGAAACAATGGGATCAGATTTTAAAAAAACTTGTTTTGGCGCAACAGCGATAACATTTCGAGTATTAATTCCTTCGGGATATGTTCGACGTTTTGTAGAATTTTTCATACCTTGTCATTACAACAATTGTGTCGTAACTGCTGGTGGGAAAAATGTGTCTGATCGAATAGAAGTAGCCTTTCGCGGCTCGCAATGCCGGATGGGCGTCGATCAGTTCGGAGCTCGTCATGTGATCAGACAGGTAAGGCGTCGCTTCCTCTGTCTAAACAGGCAGTTGTGTAGAATATATGATTCCCTCCTTTCTCAAACAATAATTCGTGCTACTTCCTTCCAAGCGATAGACAAAATACAAATAAAAACAGAAAAAAACTACCTACAAATGGAATAATAATGCGCGGGATGTTGAACCTGAACTTAGGCTCGTTGAAGGCTCGGTACAGGAGATCGACTCCATTCCAGAAAGCCAAAACATACATCAAAACCTTCTCAATGTCGTAGCTATACATTCTGGAAAAAAAGGGCAAAGATCAGGACAAATTGTGGAATGTTAGCCCGAGCTTCTTGTGCAGATCGACTTAACAAGCTGTGACAAAAGTTGTTAACGTTCAGATACGTCATTAAAAATTTGGACCCAATGGAAGATGCTGATATGTGTGTATACATTCTTTTAATTCCGTTTCTATTTGTTCGATTTTTTTATGGAAATTTGCATTTTTGGGAGGCTCGAGTGACCTTCAAATATTTGTCGACCGCTCGCAGATTTCGCGCCCGATTTTTTTTTTTTTTTCGTTAAAGAAGATAATTGGATGGTGAGAAAAAAGTAAAAAAAATAGAACTTAACTTTGGGCCTCCCTAATGTTTATTAGGGTGGCCCAAAGTTGAGCTGTATTTTTTCCTTTTTCTCACCATCCAATTATCCTCATTATTGCATGAGAACAAAGATTATAATTTTTTGGTTAGTAGTGTGAGGTAACTTTGAAAATTCTGTTTCTACAGAAAAACGATTAATGGTTTTGGCCATTTTAGAAAGCGTCAAATTTATGAGCGCGATGAATAAAAACAAATTGGCGAAAATTGGAAATTTCGAAGTTCTTGAGCGACCGCTAAATATTCACTGACCGGCTCGAGCTTTTTCGAGATTAATTTAAAAATTATAAAGCGTAAAATTTATGGGTGAGAAGTGAACGAAAAAAAAATCGATTTTTTCATGAAAATTTGAATTTTTGGGAGGCTTGAGCGACCTCCAAATATTTTTTGACTGCTCGCAGAATTCGCGACAATTTTTTTTTTTCTTTAAAGAAGTTAATTGGATGGTGAGGAAAGGAAAAAAAATAGCTCAACTTCGGGCCACCCTAATGTATATTTCTTAAACGACAATTTTTGTTTTCTTTAAAGAAGATAATTGGATGGTGAGAAAAAGGAATAAAAATGGAGATCAACTTTGGGCCAGCCTAATTTATATCATTTTTTTTTCTTTAAGGAGGTACACCAGCTTCATACAATGTTGCCATGCTAAACCCGAACCATGGTAAAATTTCAAAATGGTGATAGATCAATAAAATTTGGTGAATATATTCTTTAGTATTATATATGTCAATACAATTTTATTCTGATTTTTTCATTGTGCCGTTATCGAGTAATTGAACATTGAAGTTCACGTGTATAAGCATAGCGTTTTTATAGATATAGGTATATATTCCGGGTATAAGAATAAACGCTTGTGAATTGCTTGTAAGAAAACGGCACAACCAAAAGATCTGAAGAAATTTGTATCTACATGAATAATACTAAAGAATATATTCACCAAATTTTATTGATCTATCACCATTTTCCTGAAGCTAGTGTACCTCCTTAAAGAAGATAATTGGATGGTGAGAAAAAGGAAAAAAAATAGAACTCAACTTTGAGCCTCCCTAATTTATATTAGGATGGCCCGAATTTGAGCTCTATTTTTCTTCCGTTTTCTCACCATCCAATTATCTTCTCTGAAGAAAAAAAAAGTGTCGCGAAATCTGCGAGCGGGCAAAAAATATTTAGAGATCGCTCAGGCCTCCCAAAAATTCAAAATTTCATTGAAAAATCGACTTTTTTCGTTCACTTCTCACCTATGAACTTTACGCTTTATAATTTTTAAATTAACCTCGCGAAAGCTGTAGCCGGTCAATGAATATTTACTGGTCGCTCAAGCGCTTCGAAATTTACAATTTTCGCCAACTTTTTTCTACTCATCACACTCGTAAATTTGACGCTTTCGAAAATTTTCAAAACAATTAGACGTTTTTCTGTAGAAACAGATTTTTTAATTTTACCTTTCACCACTAACCCAAGAATTATAATCTTTGTTCTCATGAAATAATTCGTCAAAGCTCTTGTCCGCAAACAAAATTATAGGTCATCCGTTTTATCGGGTTGGAAATGTGAGATAAAATAAAAAAAATCCGCTTCTAAAGAAAACAGTATTAATTGTTTTGAAAATTTTACAAAGTGTTATATTTATGGGTGAGAAGTGAAGGAAAAAAAATCGATTTTTTAGTGAAAACTTGAGTTTTTGGGAGGCTTGAGCGACCTCTAAATATTTGTTGTCCTCTCGCACATTTCGCGATGATTTTTTTCTTTCTTAAAAAAAGATAATTGGATGGTGAGAAGAAGGAGAAAAATAGAGCTCAAATTTGGGCCACTCTAGTATACATGTGTACCTATAGACTATTAAATACATCAAAACGACTTACTTGAGTAGGGACCAGTCCACAACAACCATACATTCCGGATAAACGACTTTGGGTAAACTGGGATGAATCCTCGAGGTTTTCGTTCTAAGGCCTACCGTTCGCTTTTCGGCATGTTCTAAAATAACAATTTATCCACAAATTTATACACGACCGAAGGAAATATATTTTTTAATTGGTTTCGATGGATAAAAATTGTATAAAAATCATTTCGACGAAACGGAACTCACGGAAATGGTCGAAAGGTGTATATGAGTCTTTCACTTCCCTCTTGAAGACAACGTGATAAGCCGATTTTTTATGTCCGGACAATTCCGAATTGTGCGAAGAACTATTTCGTACCAGATCGTTCGAAATCGACTCGGGCAGTGATCTCACTATCAAATTTTCCGACCCTATGAATCCATTCTGAAACGTTAATATTTTCTCATTGAAATATTCGTCGAGTTTCACTAAAGATCTACTCCTTAATCAACTTTTTCGATCTTCATGGATCTAGATAGATGATTGAATTAAATGTATATAATTGACATTCTACTTTTAAAAAATAGACAATAGAAAATCTACTTTTTTGAATAAGATAATTGAGTTTTTTTTACTCTATAATTATTTTAATCAACGCTTCTAATCGAAAAAAAACGTCACAGACTCTGATTTGCGTGAAAACAAAAATACAACATCCCCTTTTTTCAATTATCATAATATTTTATATACGCACAAACGAGTATTGTCCGCCAGCGTCAGTTCTGGCGAGCAGCGTAGCCTTCTTGGCCGGATCCTCCAATATCAGTCCCACATTCTTCATAGCCTACGAGCAGAAGAAACATGCGCAATAATTGATCCGATCGCTCATTGAAGAATGATTGAATCCCATATTTTCGTTTGGGTTTGTACGTCGCAATGAACTAACCCCTACAAGTTCTCTGTAGCTGAGCTTGCCGTCCCGATGGTTCTTATTTACCATGAAAACCGGGGTATTCTGGCCAGCCAAAACGCCTTCAGTTGGTTTCAGCCAAAGATCGACATTATTTCCGGGCAACTCTATTTTCAGTGCTCCCAGTTCGCCCAAAGCTCGTTTATTCAGGCGTGGAACGTGGAATTGCACAACCTCGTATTTGGGTACTGCCAAAAAAATTTATACGCAAGGTCAAGTTGTACAATATTTAAGGGGTCTTCTCACTTTAGACGCTAAAAAAAGGCTAGTTTCATTAATTTTTTAAATAGGTTTATATTATAGATATTGATATAAAAATTGTTACACTTAATAAATACACTTTCGAAATACATTTGAAAAAAATATATTTATTCAAGTCACTATTTATAGACGAAAATGGTAGTTAAAAAAATGTCCTAAAAAAATTGTAGGTCTGCGCTGTTGATGAAATCTCGGAGATGGATCATCCGAAACAAAAAATCAAACGGTTTTAGATTCAGTATGTTAATGGCTATGGCGCATATCATACGATTTTTTATAGATGCAAAAATTACAACATGGCGGACATTTTTAGAAAAAAAAAAACAAAAAAAAACGTATTTTTTTCACCGTTTTCGGCAAAAAAAATAGAAAATATCGAAATTTAAAAAAAATTCTTGATATGCGCTTCAGGTATACTTGTAAACAATATGTGATTAAACTTTTATAAAGATCAGTTCAGTAGTTTCGAGGATTTTATCAACAAGCCGTCGAAAAACGTTGTTTCGAGAAAAACGCGTTTAAAGTTTGTTTAGGTTACACGAAAACATTTTTTTTTAATTTAAATGTATTTCAAACGTGTATTTATCAAGAGGTTAGGCCACAGGATCGGGTATAAAATCATGTGCGAATTCAACAATTTTTTTCGTATGAAAAAGTGATTCGCTCATAAAATTAATTACACATCTATTTAGTATGAATATCAAGCTGTTAGAAAATATATATATATTTTTTTCGATGTGCAAAATGGCCAACTACCAATATTTTCTTTTATCTTTTTTTTTAGGCGCTCTGCGGCGTGACATTTAGCATCCACAATTTTTTACCTAGAACAAAAAACAAGAATTCTCGTCAATCTACATTAGAATACCTGGAGAAGTACGTACGGAATTTAAAAAATATTGTTTTATTCAAAAGTTGTAGGTTTTTGTGTTGGGTTGTAGGTTTTTGAATGAATTTCCAGTGAAAAATTTCGTATGAAAGTGCTCATAAAATGAAAAGTTTTCGATTAATCGGAAATTTCATACGTAATTCTCTGCGAAATGCGATTAGGGACATAACTTTTAAATTTGAAGTAAATCGAGTGAAAATTGTTGAAGTTATTCGTCATGCCAATTGGAAAAAAGCTGTTTTGAGAAAAAAGCGTTTAAAGTTTTAGGTACTCTATGGCCGTGAAAAAAAAATCTCTTGCTATAAATCGAATAGTAACTTATTCTTATGATAAAGCACCGTTTTGGCAAGAAAAAGAAATCGATTTTTTGAAAATTCTACTCTGACCTCACCCCTTAAATGTAACAACTTTACCATCAATATCTATAATATAAACCAATCAAAAAAATTCATGAAAATAGCCTTTATAGCGTCTAAATTGAGAAGACCCCTTCATATTCATTTGCAATAAATCCTCTTGTGAGAGGTTTTTTGTTGTTGTTATAGTTCAAAAAGACAAACCGGAGTCGTGCGTAGTTTGGAATATTTCGGCCACTTGTTGCGCGCTCATCTGTTCGTGTACCTGGTGGCACAAGAAGAAAAAATATTTTGCACGTTGTTTCTAGTTCTTTCGTTTTTCAGTCACGCGAAATTAGCATCGTACCTTTTGTCCCAGGGACCATGGCGTTGCGGCAACACAAAAAAGTAAGACAGCGAGTAACATCTTGGGAGCTGCGGATTTTTCGATCAAGTGCGGGTTGAGCGACGGGGCGGAGATACTCTTTGGTGAAGTTTGTCGCCTTTTTATACAAGACCGTCTATATTATCGATCATTCTGGCTTTCAGGTGCAAACTTCGAATCACCATTCATAGATCATCCGAGGTGTAAAAAATTGGTATGACCTCGGTGGTCGATACATTTTCGGCCGTGATCCAGTTTCTATCGTAGGTACGTACATTGTAAGTTGCAATAATTAAGCATTGACACTTTCCTGTTAACGCAGTATTTCATCGTAATTGATGTTTCCTCTTCCCTCCAGATTCCGCGATAAGCGGTGATTATCTCTAACCCACAGTCTTCCTTCGACTTCTGATCCTTCGCTGCTCAAATGCTGCGTACCAAAACGAAAAATGGTTGCTGAGTATTGATGGATGTACGCCCGGTCGTTCGCCGTGAACGACCGGGTGATAAATTGATACGACGTGATACGATAAATTGTATCAACGCAAATAACGAAGAGGAAGCAGGAAACTCACTGAATATCGAGCCATAAATTGTGTATTTCTATTTTTTTTTTAACTTTGTCGTTCCACTTTTGTTACATTATCATGTGGAAAATGAGGAAAATGAGACCGAACCACCATGAGTGCGTGAAAAATATTACGTACATGAATATACATGTGTCTAAAGTATCAACCTTGTTATGAAAAATGTATCAGTAATAATAATAACGATTGGTATTAATAATAATAATAAATATGTTCTGAGCTCGAACGTATGCCCCTGCGGATTTTTATGTATTTCGCTTCCCAATTGAATCTTTTGTTGTTACTTCCTGCTCGTTCTTGTACAAGAGTACAAGAAATGTACACAAAACTGTGGAACCTCCGAAACAATCTTATTCAAGAGGTTTTATTTATTTTTTTTAAATCACAATATTATAACAAACAATTGATATGACTGTTATAGAAGAATACAACGTATGAACCACACAAGTACACTGGAATTGCTGTACAAGGTATTGCGTGCATGGTTAAGGGGTTACCCTCACTTGCGATTTTGAAAAAATCGATTTTTTTTATTGCATTTTTTTCAAGTATAAGTATCTGAGAATATGTCCTGAAAATTTCAAGTCGATCCGAACAAAATTGACTGAGATATGAGCGTTGAAAGAGAAGATTCCGCGTTGAAAGAGCGTTGAAAGAGAAACTTTAAACGCGGTTTTCTCAAAATGGCATTTCTGAAGTCGGTGACCAAGATTACTCGAACACTAATGAACCGATCTTCTTGAAATTTTGCAGGCTTATTTAATACATAAAAATGTAGTCTTTGATCGTTCGATTTTTTTTTCGAAAAAAAATGGCAGTTTTATAGCCAAAAAACGGCCGTTTTTTTTTCGTTAAAATCGAACCATTAACTTTGACTGTCCGCCATTTTGTGAAAAATGAATATTTTTTAAAATCCTTCGATTAAAGACTAGTTTATACTAATATTTGACTAAATACATCCGCATTTTTTTCAGATGATCCACTTCGCCGCAATGTTGGTCACCGCAAACCGTGTATATAAAAACATCATTTCATTGACGGCCATTTGCCACTAAACAATGTAATATTTTTCAATAAAAAAATTACTGAAAGTTCTTCAAGATGTGTTCTTTAAGATGGTATATTGATCGATTAAAAAAGTTTTGTAGTTTTCTTTAAAAAAATTCATGAAAAAGGCCTTTTTTGCGCTACAAGTGGGGGTAACGCCTTAAGAAGAAAAAGCTCGGGGAGACATAACATTTTCCGTTCCTACCATCCGCATAAACAACATTTGCGAAATGATGTGCATGTTTTTGTTAACATTTTATCATTGCACCAGTTGCTAGTCAGCGACCAAAATACATTTAAGGGGAGCGTAGAGGTTTCGGCGTGAAAAAAAAACACTTTTTTGCGAATTTTTTTCATCTATATGGATAGAGTAAATTTATTTAACCCTTTTGTACATTGTTAAGTGTCATTTCAAGAACATTCCGTGAAATTTGTACGCGAAAATATCCACAAACAAGCCGATGCCGCGTTTTTCTCGAAGCCACTTTTTCAAAGCCCGTGTTCACTGCCATTTGAAAACTACATGACCGATTTATTTCAAACTTGGTACACACTTTTTACATATAGAATGCCTCCCCCCAATGGTTAGTTTGAGATTTTTTCACATTGAGGGGGTTTTCCACCCCCAAAATGGCGGAATTTTTCGCGAAAAATAGCACTTCTCACTTTACATGACCACCAAGAATTTAGAAATGAAAAACAAAAATTATCAAAGACCGTTGGGGGGAGGATTTGATGATACTTTGACTAAATTTTAATGGTACTTGATTTCAGATAATTTCTAGCTGAGATACAGTGAACACCGCAAATCGTGTTTTTCCAAAGGCGTTCTTGGAAAAGCTTTGTCACCGGCTTGTTTGTGGCTATTTTCGCGTACAAATTTCACGGAATGTTCTTGAAATGACACTTAACAATGTACAAAAGGTTTCAATAAATTTACTCTATCCATATAGATGAAAAAAATTCGCAAAAAAGTGTTTTTTTTTTCACGCCGAAACCCCTACGCTCCCCTTAATGTAATCTGTAATAGATGCGTGATAAATTAGAACATTCATATTTTGATGTAACCTTTTTCATTATTTAAATAAAATAAGATTTCAAGTTTGTAGGTCTAAAGGGGACATCGCTGATCTGATCTGTACTCCACGGAATCATTAATTTAATTGACATTCACATAACCTATTGAGAGTAACAAAATGTTTAATGTGTTATGTGAAGAGGTTGGAGAATAGTTTTACTTCGTCGAAATACAATAATTCAAAATTCACTTTTTGGGAAAATTTTGGGTAAAACGCTATTTTTTTTTTCATTTCGTACGGGGGTCGGCCATGAGTGTGAAACTCAGTTTTCGGGACGCTAAGGGTGGTAGAACGGCCGCCATCTTGAAATTAAGGGTGTGATTAGTTCTTTTTAAATGTATCTCCGTAACCGTGAGACTGACAAAACTTTTGCGAAGAGCTTTTCTGTAGTTGATACAATCATCCATAACTTTTTCTTATAACTTTTCGTGCTGATGTCAATAATGAAAAAGTTATACACAAAAGAAGATGAAAAATTAGGGGTAAAAAACTTTGAGGCGAGATTATTAATTAATTTGAAATCTGTCAATAAAAATGTTTCTTACGTTTTTTAGGGAGCATTTTGGTATAAACAATTTAACCTATTTTTCAAAATTCGTTTTGTTTTTATTGTTTTTTCAGCGTTGTGAATGGAGGTAGTGGAAGGTGAATAAGTTACGTCGGTATTAAAAAAATGGTTAATAATTTTATTTCGAGCAGTAGTTTCATTTTTTATTATATTGTTAAGTTTTTCAATGATCATTCCGAAATTATCAATCATTGTCACTCTCAGATCCCATTCGTTTTAAAGGGCCGGATTTTTAAAAATTTATCTCCATAACCGTGAGGCCGACGAAAATTTTGTGGAGAGCTTCCTTGTAGTTGATACAATTCTCCATAACTTTTATGAATAACTTTTTGCGCTAATATTAATCCTCTCATTTTCCATCTTTTTTTTTATAACTTTTTTATTATTAATATCAACGCAAAAAGTTATGGATAAAAGTTATGAAGAATTGTATCAACTACAAAAAAGCTCCCTACAAAATTTTTGTCGCCCTCGCGGTTATGGAGATAAATTTTAAAAAACCCGGCCCTTCAAAACGAATGAGATTTGAGAGTAATGATGATTGATAATTTCGAAACAATCATTGAAAAACAACAATATAATAAAAAAAATAAACTACTGCTTGAAATAGAATTATTAACGATTTTTTTAATACCGACGTAATCAACTCAGCTTCCACTACCTCCCTTCACAACGCTGAAAAATCAATAAAAACAAAACGAATTTTAAAAAATAGGTCAAATTGCTTATAACAAAATGCTCTATAAAAAAGGTAAGAAGCATTTTTATCGTCAGATTTCAAATTAATTAATAATCCTGTCTCAAAGTTTTTTATCCCCTAATTCAGCATCTTTTTTTGTTTAGAACTTTTTCATTATTGACATTAGCGCAAAAATTTATAAAAATGAGTTATGGATAATTGTATCCACTACAAAAAAGCTCTGTACATAATTTCTGTCAGCCTCACGGTTGCGGAGATAGATTAAAAAAAAAACTAATTCACCCCTAATTTCAATATGGCGGCTGTTCTAACACCCTTAACGGGAGATATACACCTAGATGATCGAGGTCGATTCCATGTAAGTTGACAAATTTCATGATTCATTCATTCCCAAATTTTCAAACGCGTTTTTCTCAAAACCACGTTTTTCAAATCGGTACCCAAAATTTCTCGACAACCAATGAACCGATTGCCTTGAGGTTTTGTGTGGTTATTTTATACACCATTATCTAGTACTTGTCATAGGATTTTTTTTCCCTCACCTAGTTTTTGTTTTATAGGCAAAATAATAACTAATTTTTGGCCCAAAAATCACTATTTATGTTTAAACGTCCGTCATTTTGTCATAAATCGATATTTTCGAAATCGGCTATGACAAGTACTAGATTATAGAGTATCTAATTTAATAATCTTTTTGGTTTTTTTTTCAGATGATTTTTGAAGAAACGCCAGTGGGTATATTATTGCGTATACGCAAATTTTTTTACGTCGCTCCAAGGATCACAATATTCTTGTACATTTTTTATCTTTTGAAATAAAGAAAATTAAACATATTTTCGAATGTATATACTTTTAGATAATTAAAACCCCAATCGGAAATTTCAAATAGTTTTCCTTGAAAAAAATCACAAAAATGACCTATTTCCGGCTCCTAGGTGTATATCTCCCCTTAACGTCCCGGAAACTGAGTTTTAGACTCGTGGCCGACCCCCCTACGAAATGAAAAAAGAAAATAGCATTCTACCCAAAATGTTCACGACAGTTCGAAAAATACGATTTTTCGAGCTTTCCAGAGAGGGATACCCCCTTAAAAAAGCACATATTCACCTTATAATCGTCACCCTGTATATGTATTCGACGTTTTGCCACCAGGCAGCGATGGTGGGGATTCCACGCACGCGCCATCGTCTATACATGTCTATACGTATACAAATGTGTACAAGCTCGTCGAAGTGACAAGTGCATTGTGTACAGGGCGAAGCTGCTGTCAAACTGCGACAGGTTTTCGTTACGTTTAGCAGGTAATTCGATATAACAAACAATGGAGAACGGTTTCTCGACGAAGGACATGTCGAACAGCGAGCACAGCATATCGAGCATCGGATCGAACATCTCGACGACGACGACGGCCGCAACGACGACGACGGCCACAACAACAACAGCACAAGACGAAAATTTCAGCGTGCCAAAACACGCGGAGAACAGTCTACGCGTCATGGACGAGTGTCTCCAGCGACAACAATTGACCGACGTCACCATCATAGCTGGTCAGTATTTTCCTATTTTTTCCTTTTCTTTCCTTCATTCCTCGCATCAACGCGAAGCAACGACCTCGGGGTCGTTCAACTCTGACGTTTCTTTGTTCTCGACGAGCGCGCCATTTTTTTTTCCTTTTGAACATTCATGTTTTCACTTCTGTTAAAAAATATTTTTTTTTTTGCGTGGGTGTTCATTGCCTCAGGCGGACGTCGGTTTCCTGCGCACAGATTGGTACTCAGCGCCGGCTCGGAATATTTCGCCGCTATGTTCACCGGATCGCTGAGGGAATCCATGCAGAAAGAGGTGGAACTGAAAGGTGTCGATGCCGACGCTCTCTGGCTACTCATACGCTATTGCTATACCGGTAAAATTACAAGGCACTTTTACGATTGCGGAGAATCCTTTGGCTGAGCTAGCCGGCGTGAATTCAGTAGACGGTCGATGGAGAAAAAGTGTTTTTATGTCTGGGTGATTTTTTAAGCGTACGAAACGTGCGCACTTGGTCGATACGCGGAATAGTGACTTTGCGTTGATGTTAATCAGTTAACATCATTTAATTAACTTTGAGTGATTAACGAAGTTAATCACTAATAACATCGTGACGGACAGAAGGAAAATGTACCGGTATAAGATAACGGGAAATGGGCTGTGTTGGAGCAGAAATTAAATTCTTGTCGGCATGTGATAGGTATTAAAAAATCCAAGTCCTTTTTTAACTCCCTAACTCAAGTCTAGCTCTTTAATTTTTTCTGCATTTGTTTACATAAGTAAATTGATTCTTTTCAATTAATAAAACTTCTGCTTAGCGAATTCGGGCTATGAAAAGTCACTGGAATACTTTTGCGTATGCTTGTTTTTGATACTCCTGTACATTGACAATAATAAAGATATCGATAATATTATAATAAAGATTATAATAAAGATGTCGATATTATAATAAAGATAACATAAAGAAATCGAAAATGACAAAAGATCGTTACTTTCTAACGTTGCAAATTTTAACCTTACCGGATAATTAGCTGTGTACATTCGAATTCGACCAATTCGGCACGTAAGGAGTTCGGCTACTCTGACAACCCAAAAATGATAGTGAAAACAAATAATTTTGAAGGAACAAGTAAGTTTATTAGAAAATCGTTTGGGCATTTATTTGTATGTACACTACCAGTCAAAATTTTTCGGACACTTCAGATATTTGCAAAACTTTCAGTCACTTTGGCTAATTGCAAAATTGTATTAGCATAATATAATTCATTATTTAGAGCTATATAGCATCTTCGTAAAATAATAAATTAAATCAATTATATTATTCTAACATTATTCGGCAATTATCCAGTGATCGAAAGTTTTGCAATTGTCTGAAATGTCAGAAAACGTTTGACCGGTAGTGTACATTAACAAAGTTGTGTACCAGATTTCGCAAACAAATATTAACGATTAAAGAAGTATTCAACAATCTCGTGAATGACTTTGAAACGTTAGGGCCTCAACGGTCTACTTAATTTTGGCCACCCGGGTGATCTGAAACTAAAAGAAACGAGGTTTTCTTGAAATAGATAATATTGTTAAGTTATTACAGTTAAGTAGTACTTTTAACTCCTTCTGTGTATGCCACACATATGTGAGCATTGAAAAAGAAAACATCCAAACGAACCCAAACTTTAAAACCCCTGTTTCACCTCCTTAAGGGTCGAATTTCGATTTTTGACCATCTTGAAAAAAGTTTTATTTTGGGTCAAATATAAAGGCTGCGTGGTCAGACTAGCTCGTTTAAAAGCGACATTGAAAAAAAGATCTTTAGAGAAAGTGCTTTTTAGAGAATGTCGATTTTAGACAAACCTCTTTAGAAAATGTCACTTTCAAACGTGCTACAGTTGTTGAAAATAAGCTTATTTTCAAAAACTGTAGCTCGTTTAAAAGTGACATTAAAAAAAAACTCTCCAGAAAAAAAGCTTTTTTTAATGTCACTTTTAAACGAGTTTATGAAAATAAGCTTTTTTTTATATCTATAAGGCTATAAGGCTCAGCTTAGAAAATCGTCACTCGGTTTTGGCAAATATCAATCAGTCGTTGAGTTATCCGAGTTTTATTGTAGAGAGCGAAGTTTCCGTGTGAAATAAATCGGAGAAAAAATGGAACGCTTGGACCTGAGTTAGCGAGGTCGAATTTTGCAATATTTTTTTTACACATTATAATATATTTTTATTTGAACGGATAAGAGTTGAATTTTCGTCACGCTCGATCAGTCAGCCAGGAACCTCATTTATAAATTCCAGTGTCGATTACTTCCCGTGTCTACAAAACGTTCGATCGTCCGTAATAAAATAAGGCTTTTTCCAATCAGTACAAATAGCATAATAATATATCTTCAATGTTTCCAGGCTGCATAGAATTACGCGAGGAGAGCGTGGAGACGCTTCTGGCGACGGCGTGTCTTCTCCGTCTGAATCCCGTGATAAAGGCGTGCTGTCAATTCCTCATAAAGCAATTGCATCCGAGCAATTGTCTGGGTATACGAATGTTCGCCGACACTCAGGACTGTTCCCATCTCTTCAGCGTGGCGCACGCGTACACGACCAAGCATTTCGTGGACGTGATGAAGAATCAGGAATTTCTCCTTTTGTCCGCGGACGAGGTTGCCAAATTGCTCGACTGCGACGATCTCAATGTACCCTCGGAGGAAACCATTTTTCACGTATGAAATAGAAAACGACGAGATTTTGGGTGCGCATTCGTTCGTTGTTGGACGACAAGAAGCTGGAAAATTGATCTTCCTCTTTCGATGGTTTTTTTTTGTTTCTCCAGGCTCTCATGAGTTGGCTTCGATACGATTCGGAAAATCGTTTCAAGGACGCCGGTAGATTGTTGGGGCTGGTGAAACTGCCGCTCCTGTCGCCGGCCTTCATAGCCGACTACATCGAGGGCAACGAAATGTTCAAGGATCAGAGTGCCGCGCAGGAATTGATAATCGAGGCCCTCAAGTATCATCTACTGCCCGAACGACGAACTTTGCTCCAGTCCGGTCGCACGAGGCCGAGAAAATCAACCGTCGGACAATTGTTGCTCGTCGGCGGAATGGACGCTAACAAATGTAGGGTCAATCGGGGTAACTGAGCTCATCCATAACGAATCGCATTTCGAAAATAACACCATCGATAACTCATACGGGCACGTCGAAGTTTAATTTTCGAGAATGGTCTTTATCGAAAATTCACAATTGGGCCCTCGAAACGAACAAAAAAAGATGCACATTTTCCGGAGACGTTTTCCACTTTTGAGGATTGAACCTGGAGCAAAATACCAGAGCGTTTCTCAAGGCCTCATATACTTTTGAATTTTTCAAAGATTTTTTTTTCGTATGAAAAAGTGATTCACGCGTAAAATTAATTACACATCTATTTAGTATGAATATCAAGCTGTTAGAAAAAAAATATATATATATATATATATATATATATTAGAAAAAATATATATATATATTTTTTTCGATCTACAAAATGGCCGACTACTCGAAACTTCTCGAAACAGCTTTTTTCCAATTGGCGTGACAAATAACTTCAACAATTTTCACTCGATTTACTTCAAATTTAAAAGTTATGTTCCTAATTGCATTTCGCAGAGAAGTACGTACGGAATTTCCGATTAATCGAACACTTTTTATTTTATGAGCAGTTTATGAGCAGTTATAACGAAATTTTTCACTGAAAATTCATTTCTTAAGTTCAAATACCTACAACTTTTGAATAGAACAATATTTTTTAAATTCCGTACGTACTTCTCTAGGTATTCTAATGTAGATTGACGAGAATTTTTGTTTTTTTTCCTAGATCAAAAATTGTGGATGCTAAATGTCACGCCGCCGAGCGCCTGGAAAAAGATAACAAAAGAAAATATTAGTAGTTGGCCATTTTGTACATTGAAAGAAAAAAAAATGTTTTCTAACAGCTTGATATTCGTGCTAAATAGATGTGTAATTAATTTTATGAGTGAATCACTATTTCATACGAAAAAAAATGTTTAAATTCGCACATGATTTGATACCCGTTACTGTGGCCTAAGGTCTTAATTGCTTTATTAGTAATTACAACAACAAATCTCTAAAAATCTCATATCTGTAGGTACTCAAATCAATTTTTTTTCCAAAAAGATTCAAGCTGGTGGTCGGTAAAAAGAAAACGCCTTTTTTAGGCCACGGGCGCACTCGTTGGAGACGCACTTAAGCACCTAGAACAAGAAAGTTTTTTTTTCCCGTAATCTACATAAGTTTTTCTAGCGAAGTACACACGATTATTGCAAAATATCGATTTTTGAAAATATGGCACCATTGTGAAAGAAAGGGCCTCTTTTGGCCTTAATTTGTTTATAAAACCCGTAATCGGTAATCGATCGTGAAAATCGTGCGTACTTCGCTAGAAAATCTATCTAAGAAGCTTCAGTCGAAATTTAAAGTCAATCGGTTGAAAATTGTAGGAGCTACGAGTCCGCCCGATTTTGAAAACATGTTTTCAAGAAAAACGCGTTTAAGGTTTCAAAACCATTTTTCTTCGGACCATATAATTCGTGGGATGTTTATACATATCAACCACACCACTCTTGGGATGTTTATACATCATTTAAGCCAATAGAAGAAAAAAAAGATAATTTTTTAAAACTATATAACGCCTTAACGTCAAAATAAAACACTCGAGAGGTAGCGAATACTTTCGCGCGATATTGAACATTTCTTTTGCCATCATAAATTTTAAAGTTCATTTTTTGGACAGCTGGCTACTGTACCACGATTTATTATATAAAAAAATCTCCAAAATATATATTTTTCTTTTTTTGTGTACATACTGATAATCCAATTGTACATTTTCACTGAAATCCATCAATTTTCCGAAAATCAACTTCGAAGTCCCCATATCAATTTTCGGCCCGGACTGTGGTGTTGCCCTTCAATGGTGTGCTGAATTTTTGTTCATACACCTGCTACGCTTTATCGATTGACATGTTGATTCGTTATTGACGATGAAGGCGCTGCGTGGATCGACGCGTACTCTCTGCGGGAGGACGCGTGGACGTGTCTGGGTCGTTCGAGCGGAAAGCGTGTGCAATTCGGCGCCGCGTTGATCGACAAAAAATTGATCGTTGCCGGGGGTAGGGACGGCCTGAAAACTTTGAACACGATGGAATATCTCGATTTGTCGTCGGGGATGGCCGGAATGTGGAGCACTCTACCCCCGATGAGCATAAATCGTAACGGACTCGGTAAGAACGCCGTTCCGCTCTATTCTCGTTACGATTTAAGGGGTTTGGCTACTGTGACGACCCGAAAATCAGGGTTATTCAAAAACATTAATTTTGAAGGAATAAGTAAATTATTGTAAAATCGTTTAGACATTTATTTGTATGTACATTAACAAAGTTGTGTACCAAATTTCATTAAAAATATCAATAATCAAAGAAGTCATAAACAATCTCGCGAAGGAGCTTTAAACGTGAGAGGCTCAACGGTGTACTTGATTTTGGCCACCCGGTTGATCTGAAAGAAAAAAAAACGATTTTTTTTCCTTCAAAATAGATAATATTGGCAACAAGGTAATCCTATCGCCAGGCTTCAATTCATAGGATTTTAATTTTTTTGTTTCACTAAATATATTAATAATCGTCTCTGCAAAATTTCAGGGTCGACCTAATTACAGAGAATTCAGTTCAATCGACTTAATTACAGAGAAAAAAATATTAAAATTGCGTTTTTTTGTGAAGGAATTCCGAGGCGACGTACAAAAACCCAATTTCCGGTCGCTCCAAAAGTGTATATAATAGTGGGAATCCGTCAGATTCTTAAAAATAATCAGATTTACGTACTTAACACTTGTAGTGATCCAATGCTCTTAGAAAACATTACGCTTATTGACCTAATTTTAATGTAATATCAAGTTTAATTTGAACTTCCGGTATTAGATTTATTACCACTTGCTACGATAAAGAGACGTGACAGCAAGGCAACAGCTGACTGTAGTCCTAACCTCATCTCACTCATTCGAATTTCCACACATATTTCATTTTTAACCGACATATTTCGCCGACACAAGTTTTCCACGCTTTTTACCGGTCGTGGCCCGAATACAATGCTTTATATTTCCCGCACCTGACATTGTTTTGACAGATCGACGTTGAAAAGCATGGAGGTTAAGCTCGCCTGGTTGAGTAAAAAGAGACGGAGATAGAACCAATGTTGCCAAATATCAAACCTAGAAGTACTGCGCGAATCGTTGGAATAACTATTTTTTCATTTTTCTAATTAAGCCCGAACATTCATTGAACAGTTTACACATGGAAAATTTTAGTTATTACAAATGATTTTTTTGCATGTGTTAAAAATATTAATTGTCTCAAGTATGATCAGTGTTATGACTAGTGTGAAGCGATAGGATTACCTCAAGGCCTTAGGCCACTCTGGAGGCCGAATACACTCTGACGATTTTTTAGGCAAATTTTTCACTTTCCAAAAATTTGCCTAAAAAATCGTCAGATAATTGTTAATAACAAATGAACTATGCAATATAACAAAACTAATCCTACGTACTTCCATAGGCAATGTAATTTACAAGATATATTCAACATTTCATGTGAATCGGTTGAAAATTGTCCGAGTTACGTTTCCGGCCAACTTCAAAAATTCAGTTTTGAGATAAACGCTGCACAGCCGCCATTTTGAAATTAATCGCTTCAAAAAAATTATTTATTACAGTCACTGATATGTATGCTAAACACCCTTTTTTGTAATATCGATTTATTTTGTAGATTTTCTGGAAAAAACCCCCAAAAAACCTTTTTTTTCGGCCTCTAGAGTGGCCTAACCCCTTAAGTGTCCGCTTTCGATTTTGTTGAAACTCTTATATGTGATGAAGCATTGGAAACTATCGGACACGTATTTTTTTTATCTGCCGAGAAAGGTTTTTTAGGGGGGAAGCAACCCTTCAGAAAAAAGACGTGTCACCCCTTAATTGAATTTTTTCAATTATTCTATCGTGGATTTTTCATCGCTTTGCATTACATGAATTTTGGTTTTTGTTCCATACAGATCGGTGGACCGAGCTTCTTTTTTGGTATCGTGTTTCAAAAAAAGATTTTTAATGATTTCTTTTCGATTTTAATGATTTTTTCGAGGAAAAATGACATCATTGTTAATACCTAACGAAGAAAATATTAAGAAAAAAGTCGGTCATGACAACTACTATCACACTGAATAGGTGTACCAAATTTCGATTCGATCCATGCATTAGATACCGAGACATCTTGTACACCGTTTTGAAAAACATAATTTCGAGAAAATCGGGTTTAAAGTTTTACTAGCAGTTCTATCGTTCTAATCATAAGTTTACCATCAATCTTGCGATTCCTGCACCATACATTGGATCTTCCTCTTCAGTATGGATATATGTTGGAACTTACTTAAAATTTTAATTCACAAAAATAGCACTTGCCGAATAAATATGTTGGAACATCTTTAAAATTTTAATTAATAAGAAATTAAAATTTTAATTAATAAAAACTTAAAATTTTAATTAATAAAACACTTGCCGCTCAAATAATTGCGCTCACCATGATTTATTCCGTGACAAGAGAAGAAGAAAAATGGTCTTCGCTTCAACGTACGGCATTTGTAAAATTTTTGAAACGTAACAACGATTCTAATTCAAGATTACGAATTAAAATTGCGGCTCAGGTATAGCGGAACTCGGCGGTGCTTTGTACGCGGTCGGTGGTCACGACGGCTGGAGTTTTCTCAATACGGTGGAACGATGGGATCCAGGTACTCGGCAATGGAGTTACGTTTCACCTATGTCGATACCGCGCTCCACGGTCGGCGTTGCCGTTCTGAACAACAAGTACGCCAACGTCACTTCAATCTCCAACGTTTTCGTAATCTCTTTTCGGGAAAAATGCCAGACTGTCCGGAAATTCGCTTTCTTCCGTTTTTTGCACAAAACAAACTCGGCCCTCAGTCCGGATACGTCAATTTTCCCGGCGATATCCAAAATCCTTTTGAAGGCCGTATGAAAGAAAACCGGAAGTCGAGTCGTGTCGAAGGACGATGATACGACCGTACCGATTTGCAGATTATACGCCGTCGGTGGACGAGACATAAGCTCGTGCTTGTCGACAGTCGAGTGTTACGATCCGCACACCAACAAATGGACCGCTTGTGCACCGATGTTGAAGCGACGCGGTGGAGTCGGCGTGGGTGTGCTGAACGGATATCTTTACGCTCTCGGTGGTCACGACGCGCCCAAAAGTAATCCGGATGCCAGCAGATTCGCTTGTGTCGAGAGGTAACTAATTATGTTAGATGCCTGTCAATCCTAATCCTGCACGTGTGCGCCTTCAGCGATCTCCCAAGTTGAGCAGCTTTCGCCTGGACCAGGTGTGTGAACGCACCGGAAACTCAGTTAAGGCGGTAGTCTGCTTTAGAAGCCGAAAAAAAGCGTTTTTTTAGCTATTTTTTTTAAAGGGAAGGCAATGATTGCGGCAAACGAAATTTTGAGACGATAGTGTATTATATTCAAGCTTTAAAAAACAATTTTTATTATTAAAAAATATTGAAATTTTTCAAAGTTGTAACGGTTTTTCTGGGGCGCCTGGAGTCTGCACTTGTAAATCGGTGCCGGTGATGAAGGTCGTGCGATGCATCTGAAACAGTCGAACCAGATATTTTTTTAGTTTTTATAAGTTCCTCTTCTATATGAACTAAAAAAATACCGAAGAAATGATGAAAATCCAAATTTTTTCGAAGTTTGAAAAAAAATTCACTTTTTTGAAAAAAAAAAAAAAATTCACTTTAAGTTGCAAAACAAGTAATTTAAATAGTACTTTTGTGCGACTTTTTTAGTTCAACTAGAAGATAATTTAATACTGAAGCTAGATCACTTTGATTTTTTTCAATCGGACATATATTGTTTTTTCTATCGCCGGCACCGTTTTCTAAAACTTGTAAAAATGAAAACTCGAGAAAACGGGCTTTAAAGTTTTCGGTCCAAAAAAATATAAGTTTTTGGATACTTACACTAATTAGATGTTAATCAGCTATCTCCGGGCCATACAATAATCCTTCCTCTTCTTCAAATCGATTTTTTGAAGCCTGTAAAGCAGACTACTGCCTTAAGGGGCAATATCAGTGTGAACGCTGAAAATTTTGGTGATTTTCGAGATTTTTTTGGAAGAAAAGTACTCAATTAAATGTTTCGGAAAATTAAGAATATATTTGGCTATATTTGACCTATATTACATAATTTTTTCATAGAAAAATATTGAAATCCAAGCGACTTATGCGCTGCCTTCGGACGCGCCAAAAAAAACGTTCCTCCACTGCTGACATGATTCCAGCCGATTGAGTAGCTGAAACCGAAAATAGAAAAAATGTCGTTAAACTGGAAGGTATTTCCTGTACGATGACGTAGGATTTTCGAAAAATATCAAAATCTAACAAAATGGCGTAGTTATGGAAAAAGTCTGTTTTCTTGCCTATAAAAATGGTGGTTGTTTTCAATGCCAAATCGTAAATTTTCATCCAATTAAAAATATCCTACGTCATTGTAGAGTAGATATATTCAAGAGTACTCAGTTCAAATTTCAAGTCAATCGGATAATTGCTCTTTGAGTTACAATGTCAGCAAATTTGAAAAATCTCATTTCGAGAAAAACGCGTTTAAAGATTTAACCATAGATTTTTGCAAAATAAAATGATATTGATATAAATTATAATGATATTCTTGAAAGTATAAACTGTCGAAAAAGGCAAAAAAAATCGATTTTTTTAAAGCGTCACACTGGCATAGCCCCTCAAAAGGCTACATCTACCTGGAGGCCCGAAAAATTGCCACATCCGAATTTTTTTCTGGCACAAAAAAGAAACGCATTTTTTCACACAAAGGCACATATTTCGAAAGCATTTTTTTAAATCAAGAAATACAGAAAATCATGGCTGCCGGTAGATGATGAATTTTTTTCGCGTTTGTCAGCGGACACTACAGCTTGAACGGTCCATCTGGAATCTAAAAAGCAAACGGGTTATTCAGGTCAACAATTAATACGCCCTCTATTAATATAGGCTATATTAATAGCCCTCGAGATATACACAAGTTTTTCACAGTGCCCCTGTGCCCCCGTGCGAATGCGATAGAGTTAGTGCATTGGGAAACAAGTATAAGGAACTCGATGGAATCGTAAGAGCCCGCAGGGTACGAAGGAACATTGGAAATGATAAATATCAATGATCATCAGACAACTTTCTTTAGCGGGCTGATAGCGGCGATTGTTTTTTCTCGATACAGGACAATCGCTGGATGACTCCGTTCATGAAATAACACAAACGACGAATGACTCGCTTCAATTTTTCCCTCAACCGTGCTTTATTTCGTCACAGGTACGACCCCAAAACCGACACGTGGACAATGGTAGCCCCGATGAGCGTGTCTCGCGAGACCGCGGGCGTCTGCACACTGGGTGATCGTCTGATGGCCGTTGGGGGTTACGACGGTCATCAATATCTCACACTCGTCGAGGCCTACGACCCTTATCTCAACGAATGGCAAAGAGTACGTGAATTTTGTACATTTACACGAAAAGTACAAAATTTTGTACATTTACACGAAAAGTAACAAAATTTTGTACATTTACACGACAAGTACGAAATTACTTTTGTACTTTTGTAAAAAGTACTTCGTGTAAGTACTTTTTGCGCGAAAAAGTACTTCGTGTGAGTACTTTTTACGCGAAAAAGTACTTCGTGTAAGTACTTTTTGCGCGAAAAAGTACTTCGTGTAAGTACTTTTACGCGAAGAAAGTACTTCGTGTGAGTACTTTTTGCGCGAAAAAAGTACTTCGTGTAAGTACTTTTACGCGAAGAAAGTACTTCGTGTGAGTACTTTTTGCGCGAAAAAAGTACTTCGTGTAAGTACTTTTTACACGAAAAAGTACTTCGTGTAAGTACTTTTACGCGAAGTACTTGTATAATTTGTATTCGTGTAAATTTTGTACATTGACACGAAAAGTACAAAATTTTGTACTTTTTTCACTCTCTTTTCCTTTTTCATCGTTGCTCTTTTTTGTTCTCCGCGCGCCTCCCGAACAGGTAGCCCCACTCAGGACGGGCAAAGCGGGACCTTGCGTCGTCGTTAAATTCCAATTGGCTGAAACCGAGGAATTGGAACAGCGAATGAAAAGTGCCGCGCAGTGAAAAGCCGTCGGAGTTCCTTTGGGCTGCGAATACTGAGGCAATTCGGGCACCCTTAAGACACGTCAGGGCATCTCGAAGAAATACGTCAACTGTCACCTGCTCAAACGATGTTTGGTGGAAAAAATACATGCCGGATTTGAGGCCTCCATCTCAAGTGGTAGGCGATCGATAATTTTTTTTCGCCATTTGATTCACTGTGACATTTAGTCTTTACGTTCAAACTCGAGTATCTTAACAAACAATTAATGAATTATAGATTTGAAAGCTCTTTGGAAAATTCCGATATTATTTTGACACAAATTACAGGCATTTGAATATTTTTTTCAAAAAGAACCATTTTTCATGTATATGCAATTTGTGTAAAAATAATGTTATGTAGGGTAATTCTTTAGATAAGTGACTTTTCCGAAAAATGAGCCTAACATTTTTTTTGCTATTTTTTCATTTATTGGGTTATAAATGACATTCAATCGGGGGAAGCTGAAATTCAACCGCCCCCCCCCTCCCCCATGAAAAGTTATGGGGTTTTGAAGTTCGCGGAAACTCGTGATAAAATAGAGCATTTTTGAACATTTCGACGCCTATATTGGGTTTGTTTGAATTTTTGAAATATTCGGAATTAATTTAAACGATTTTTCGCTCGTAAAAAAATTGTTAATGAAAAATGTTAGCGTCCCCCGACGGAATATCATCATTTATAACCCAATAAATGAGAAAGTAGCAAAAGACAATTTTCGGAAGTCACTTATCAAAAAAATTACCATATGTAGATTTGAAAAATCTTTTTAAAGCATCAAAGGCCAGCTTTAAGAATTTTTCATCGACAAATGAAAATTGTTGGGTTATTAAAATCAAGACGCAAAGAGCGAATTGTTCTTACGAATATTGAGTCAGAGAGCTCAGACCCGGCATGACTTTTTTCATACCCGACGATATTGTTAGGAGAGCTGAATTGTTTTTTTTTTTTTTCGATACACCCTAAATGCCAGAAGTATATTGTTGCAAAAGTATCGACTTTTTCAGCCTCTTTTGAGAAATAGGCTAAGCAAAATTTCGCGTGTTTACCGTCGCGCAAAAGTGTCTCTGCGAAGTCACTCGGACTGAATATTCTTAGGCGTAAACAAAATTTGTGTTGATCAAAGTATTATTTATTGATGTAAGATTGTTCATTATTGCTTTTTTTGTATACTTCCGTTAAGCGCTCGGTCTTTCGCAAGGCCGTCATTTTTTATACGAATTTCCTATCGCGTACTCATGGAGAGAGTACGAATTTGTCGGATGTTTCATTTGCAGGATCGATATACGGCGAGGAACGGTGTTCCGATGATTAAATAGAATTCTGCGTGGCTCGATTGTCGCCTGCACTCGGAGTATTTTTTCAAGCGTGTGAATCCAGACAGGCATTCGAATAAAATAAAATTGTATAATTTTCGAAAACAAGAGATCTTTTATCTTCCTTTTGCACTTTTTTTCGCACCTTTATTTACACAAGCATCCCGACGCTCAACTTGTTCACGTTGGATTTGTATAATTTTATACCTCCGAGTTCCAATAGTTCGGGGACAGATAGATCGTTGCACGAGTGTACGGCCGTCGCTGCATCGTCCATTCTAGCAGGCCGGAAACGTTCTGGAATATTCAGAGAATTTACGGAATTGAAGTGTCGGAATAATTTCATTAAGTGCGTCCGACAAAATAGGAGATGGAAATATTAACCGGTGAAATTCCGAGGACGGCTCCGCGAACTTGTGCCTGACCATGAAAGTCGCTATTGCCTCGGCAACTTTGTCCGGCACGTCCTCGTGCACCGCGTGACCGCAGGCCGGCAGTACTTGCATCTGGAACTTTCCTGCACCGAACAAAATCGTTTCACGAGATTGGTATTTTGGTAAAAAGTGGAAAGATCATCATCTTTGTTCAGCGTGAATCCTACGCTCGCAGACCAATTAAGGGGTCGCCTCACTTTAAACGCTAAAAAAAAGGCTATTCACATGATTTTTTTTGATAGGTTTATATTATAGATATTGATGTAAAAGTTGTTACACTTAATAAATATACTTTCGAAATACATTTTAAAAAAAATTTAGATGTATTTACGTAATCCAAACAAACTTTAAACGCGTTTTTTTCGAAACAATGTTTTTCAACGGTTTGTTGATGAAATCTTGGAAACTACTGAACCGATCCTTATGAAATGTTAATCACATATTCTTTACAACTATAGCTATGTCGCATATCAAGAATTTTTAAAATTTTGATATTCACTGATTTTTTTGGCCAAAAACGGTGAAAAAAACTTTTTTTTTCGAAAAATGTCGGCCATTTTGTTATTTTTGCATATATAAAAAATCATATATGCGCTATAGCCATTAACATACTGAATATAAAACCGTTCGATTTTTTTTGTTTCGGATGATCCATCCCCGAGATTTCATCAACAGTGCAGACCTACAATTTTTTAGGACATTTTTTAACTACCATTTTCGTCTATAAATGGTGACTTACACAAGTAATTTTCTTTTAAATGTATTTCGAAAGTGTATTTATTAAGTGTATCAACTTTTATATCAATATCTATAATATAAACCTATCAAAAAAATTCATACAAATGGCCTTTTTTAGCGTTTAAAGTGAGAAGACTCCTTAAGGAATTCTTATTGCGTTTTTTAACGGGCTACATCAGGTGAGTAAAAAAGTTACATTTTCTAAAAATATTTTCCTTCGATAGTATCACCTTTTAGCTATATTCCCTGACAACTTCGTTGAAATACTCCGCAAAGTGAATCCTAGTTAAAAAATTTGCATTTTCCAAAAATAATTTTATTCGATAGTATCACCTTTTAGCTATGTTCCCTGAAAATTTCATTGAAATTTTGCTCAAGTGAATCCTAGTAAAAAAAATTGCATTTTCCAAATACATTTTTATTTGATGGTATCAGCTTTTGGCTATATCCCTGAACAATTCATTGAAATATTCCTCAAATCGAATCCTAGTCGAAAAATTGCATTTTCCGAAAATATTTTTATTCGATAGTATCACCTTTTAGCTATATTCCCTGAAAACTTCGTTGAAATATTCCGCAAAGTGAATCCTAGTTGAAAAATTGCATTTTCAAAAAATAATTTTATTCGATAGTATCACCTTTTAGCTATGTTCCCTGAAAATTTCATTGAAATATTTCTCAAATTGAATCCTAGTAAAAAAAAAATGCATTTTCCAAATACATTTTTATTCGATGGTATCAGCTTTTAGCTATATTTCCTGAAAAATTCATTGAAATACTCCTCAAATTGGATCCTAGTCGAAAAATTGCATTTTCCAACAATATTTTTATTCGACAATATCACATTTTAGCTTTATTTTCGCTAAAAATATTAGCTTTATTCGATAGTATCACATTTTAGATATATTTTACCCAAAAATATAACCTTTTAGCTATATTTTAGCTAAAGTTCAAACTTCAACAATTTTCACTCGATTTACTTCGAATTTGAAAGTTATGCTCCAGATTGCATTTTGCAGAGAAGTACGTACGGAATTTCTGATTAATCGAAAACTTTTCATTATATGAGCAGTTTATGAGCAGTTGTAACGAAATTTTTCACTGAAAATTCATTTCTTAAGTTCAAATACCTACAACTTTTGAATAAACCAATATTTTTTTAACTCCGTACGTACTTCTCTAGGTATTCTAATGTAGATTGACGAGAATTTTTGTTTTTTGTTCTAGGTCGAAAATTGTGGATGCTAACTGTCACGCCGCGGAGCGCCTAAAAAAAGATAAAAGAAAATATTAGTAGTCTGCCATTTTGTACATAAGAAAAATTTATATTTTCTAACAGCTTGATATTCATACTAAATAGATGTGTAATTAATTTTGAGTGAATCACTTTTTCATGCGATTTTTTTTTAAATTCGCACATGATTGTATACCCGTGACTGTGGCCTAAGGCCTTAAGTATTTTCAAAATAAAAAATGCGTAGTTTCATTTTCCGTTGAGCCACGTAGATGTAACATCCTGACGCTTCAAGATACCTTGCATTTGTCCTACGGTCAGTTCCCGATCCAGCCTATCGACACCGGCTAGCAGGAGCATTTTGGGCGCGGCGACATTGAGAAACGCCGCGGAGAGGCCCTTGAACCATCCCGACCAAAAGCGCTCGGTCTTCGCGAGATCTATCCGCCAGGTGTACTTCTTCGTGTCGGAGCTATCCAACTTGACGGGTGGCGGCATACTCGCGCTCTCCTCCTCCTGAATGACGTCGCAATGGACGATCGGTTTGTCCGTGTGATCCTCTTCGTGATCCGAATTGTTCAGCAGATCTTCGATCTCGTGGGTCGCCAACTTGTCGCTGTCGATACTAGAGCCAAACGAAAGCTCGTCAGACAATTATCGAGCTTTGAGCTTCGCGTCAAAATCGACGAAAAACGAGCGATCAACGAACTTTTTTATTTGACTCGGCACGGAGACTTTGGCCGACGTGACGTTCCGTATTTGGCCGCTGCGCACGCTGTACAATTTCGAATTGCCGGAAGTAAAAACAGTCGGTGGTGTCAACGCATGGTGGCAACGTTGGGAGTGAGTTTTTTTTCTTTTCGGACGAATATTTGACTTACCACCACTCGATGGCCTGCGTTACGGAGCTGAAGGTGGCAGGCCGAGATCGGAGAAAGCTCTGCATGGAGGCGAGCGCCTCCATGGCTGTGCCTTCCACCACGTCTATTACCGTAACTCCCGCCAAATTCTGAAGCAACGGAGCCGCTCTCACCGCCACCGCACCGCCCATGCTGTGACCCACGAGAATTATCGACTCATCCGGCGCCGCCGATTCTATCACCTCAGCCACGTCCCTGGTGGTGCGAGCAACAAAAACATTTTATTGACGAGCCTGCGTAAGCGTGGAATATGAAAAATAATTACGTCGTTGGAATGCGACGATCTTTTTACTTCTTTTCATTTCTTTGTTCTCATGATTATCCAAAGCCTTTCATAGTAATCGAGGTAATGAATTTCTAATAATACGTGAAAACGTTTGATTTGCACAGCCTAAATCGGCTGAAAAAATTGAACAATTAAAAAGAATTTTTGTTGCATTCCAACGATACAAACTCAACGCAATGAAAAATCGGACTTTTCGTTGCATAGTTTTAGCCCAGGTCTTAACTTTAATTTGCAATAAAGACTATAAAGATTTAAAAAAATTGGCCGAAAAATGAAAAATCGGACTTTTTTGCATAGTTTTATAGCCTAGGGTCTTAACTTTAATTTGCAACATAGATTTTGTAAAGATTCCAAAAATTGATCACGTTATGACGAATTTTGGTGAAGCGTCAGATCGTCTGCGCTATGGCGAACGGCGCCGCCACGATTTATGACGTTTGCCTCATTGGAATGCTACTAAAATTAATTCATTTTAATTACTTAAATTTTTGTGGCCGATTTAGGCTGCGAAAAATGCTCAAACGGTTGTACGTTTTCTTATTAGAAATATGCGACCTCGATTTTCATTAAAAAAATTAAGGTCGTGCATTTTGGGGAATGATAAAAATAAAAAATTTTATATCTGTATTAAAGAATGGATCGAATTTATTAAATAATAAATAAAAGTTTTGAACAATGGTGAAAATAAAGATGAAAAATGAATAAAAAAAAGATGTATTCCAATTATGCAAAGTTCAACGTCATTGCGATTGACCCTTTTTTCCTTTTGCGTTTTTCGACAAAATATGTTTTGTAAAACGATGTATTCACTTTCAATTCAGTTAGAGCATCGTTTAGAACTTTTCTGTATCGTATGATCGACTCATTTTCTGATATATTTATCCATTTGTTGATAATAAATTATTAAAATCGTTTTTCTTGTCGAAAATCGAACCTTTTTTTGTACCGCTACCCATTTTCCTAATTTTCAAGATTTCAAAAAGTATCCGATCATCCGGAAGTGTTATTATCATACCTAAAAGTATATTCTTTAATTATTCTTTTATCATCAACATTGCACTTTGTTCAAATGATAATAACTTCATCGTTTATCAATATTTTCCATTTTAAAAGAACTTAAGCTTGGCGAGAGTATGCATTAAGGCGGAATATACGTTTACAACGATAAAAAAATTGTAATTTTTTTAAACGATAGAACTACATACGTAGAAAATTTTCCCAAAAAAGCAAGAGCACAGAAGGGGAGACGGCATTGGCCAAAAAGTAATTAAATTAACAATTAACAATTCCAATTATTACTGTAATTGATCGCTTAATTGCTTTGGAACATATTACTTAAGTAATTAGTTACCACAAGTACTAAGTCCAGTTTAATTAAAATGCTATGTAAACTTTAAACGCGTTTTTCTCAAAACTGCTTTTTCGAAATTGGCGTGCTCGGAACTCAAAAACTATTAAGCCGATTGAGTTGAATTTTGGTAGAAATATTGATAATATTGCTATCTGCTACTTGACGAGAATTGTTTTTAAAAAATTATTTTAAAAAAAGTACTTTTTCAATCCAAATTTTACAGAAATATTGTATGAAATTTTGATTTTTTTGTAAATGCGTGCCATTCTCTTAAATTTGCATTTTCGTCATTTTAATTACTATCGAATAAAAACTATACAAGTTTCAACTGAATTTTTAAAAAAATTTTTTGATCAACAAAGTCTACGGGAATCTAGACTACACACCAATTCGCAACGCCCGCGGCATTCTTGCTGTAACAATCTGCCTTTAATACTCAAATATACTATTAAAGTTTACCTACAGTTTGATGAATGTAGAAAAATTATCTCCTAGTTTAAAAAATCCCTCAAAATTGCTTAAGTAACAAAATCAAGTTAAAACTTAAATTTAAAAATCCTGACCTCGACCCAATACTCTATTGACAAAAAAAAATGAAAATCGACCTGTTTTTCAGGTCCCAAGGCCAGCAGACCCATCGAGTCCCTCAGAGACTACCTTATTCCACTTTCCACGTATCATCGCAACTGAAACTACCCTGCAGTGGAACCGCGAAACCCCCGAATGACGAAGAAACATTGGAAGGAGAAAACCAAACGATAACGAATGAAAAAAGGATCTTTCTTACTGCGCCAAGGTATAGACCTCTAAATCCTTGTCATTGGTGGTGTGGGAGTCGCCGTGACCTCTAAGATCGATAGCCATCACTTTGCAAATTACCATTGTCGTTATGGATTTCTGAAAGCAAAAGGTACAGCTTTCTCATTCACGGCTTCAGTGTCGTACCGAAGCTGCATTAGTCGCCGATTTAATCAAAGAGCGGCTTCGCCTCACTAACCGTAAACTCTGCCCACGTCAGGGCGCCGTATCCGCCGCCGTGGAGCAGCACCAACATGGGACCTTCCGATCCGGTCGTATAAATGTGAAAGGTATTGTCGCCGACTTCGACGTCTTCGGAATTCTCGAAGTACGTCGTCCACGTGACGGGTTCGTAATCGCGTTTTCGTTGCATAGATCGCGATTTTTCCGCTCTGCTGAAGAAAGATCGACGATAGAAATAAAGTGTGACGTCCGCGAGACTACGAATACACACCGGCGTCGAAGAATCAGTCGAATTTTCGCTTGAAATTTTAATTTCGCGTTCGGACGAAGTCGACGAAAATTTCGGGTCCATCAAACGTCAGGGATACTAACCTAGACGATGAGACTGGTAAATGAAAATCGGAAGGTGGTAATCTCGACTTTAAGATCGTCTTTTGCAGGGAAGACATCTTCGTTTGTCTCCGCGAGAGATCCTTTTCCTTTCCTTACTTCGCGAACTTTTCGATTATTGCCGTTCGCAATTGACAATGAAGCGCGAAAGTAGCACGGGTGAGACTCGGCGATTCTCGTTTAACTCGACGCGTCGTAAACAAAACCTCTTTGGAATGTTTTCAAACAAGTTCACCAGCTTATGCGCTACGTGTGTACACACACGAAGAAGCAAATGTCAGAGCGTGTGTGCTGCTAGAAAAGCGACGCGCGCTTGTGTGTGTGTGCGTGTGTTGCATGAAGCAGCCGAGGAAAGCGTGTGAATCGTTGCAATTGCGCGTTTTGAGCGCCGCGTGGCGCCATCTAGCGGCGAACCGCTGAATCTCGCGAGATCATCTCGCGCTTCGCCTTTATCTCGAGCACGGACCATCATCTGACGCCACTTACGATGGTGTCACTTCGTCTTTCCTTTTACTTGAGAATGAGCTTTTCGCATCTGTTGAGGAGACACGATCAATTCCGGAAAAATGCGCGCACACGGTCGCAAGACGGAGTTGAGAAATGCACGAGTTTTTTCATTGACGTAAACTCAATAATATTTTATCATGACGAAGCTCGATATCTTATTTTTACGATACTTTGGTACCGATGAAGAAATTATGCCCAGCTGCAATTTTAAATGCATTCGTGCTTCTCCGGAGAGCTCTAAAGCGAGAAAATGGTCGCCGAGGGTATTTTTTATCCAGTCCCGTTTGAATGATCGTTCGACCTCAAGCTACTGCTTCAGGGGGGGGGGGGGGTCCTCTAGGCAGCGGATGAGCAAATTTTCAAGACTTTCTTCGTGTCGAAATGATTTATTCTACATAATTATCATTTTATGTACATATAACATCTTTTAATTTTCCATTCCATTTTTAATTTGAAATTGCGGCTGGACGACACTTGCGGCAGAGACGGTTGCCGCCTGATGTTTCGCGGCGTACAACCTAGCGTCTGGGGCAGTGATCTGAAACGTCAAAGTCGAGAACTTTAAATTTCTAAGACCCACACGCTCTATGTGAACCTAAAAAAGTCGAAGAAAAGTGACAATTCGAAAAATTGTACCTGTTTCAAAAAAATGTTATTTTTTCGCAAAATTTTCCCCTATGGTATTTGTTGATGAAAAAGTTATTTTTGAAAACAATTTTCAAGGAAATGTAGGTTCACATAGACGGTAATTATGTTATCTAAAAGTGTGCAGAATTCCGAAATGGGCGATCGGATAGTTTTTGAGTAATCTTGTACGAGATTCCGGAAAAATTGGTTTTTAGGAAAACGCGTTTAAAGTTTCAAATATTTATGACTAAATGACCTACAATTAATCTTCGATTCCGGGGTCACAAGATAGTCGCTCACAGCTTCCGCCTAAAGATCATTTTCGTCCATAACCTCTTCTCTATATTATGCCGGGATCACCCCCCCAAAACGCATCGAAAAATCGAATGACAGACGAATTTTGCAGTACATCGTAAAAAATCTCACCACTTCAAAGAGGATAATTCCTCGTTGAAAATGCCGTGAGACTTTGAACGGAAGCTTGGTGAATTAAAAAACCGCGTTGCGATTCGAAGCAAAAGTTACGCGAAAAAACTTGAAACGACGGAATTACTCGAGTTGAAAAAAAAATGACGCGTTCACTCGTAACATGATTTGAAACGATGGCGTACGAAAAAGGATCTGGCAGATTGGATAGCCCGCGCGTCAGATGATAATCGACCAATCGCGACAGTTTTATCTCGCGATCTGCTCAAGTTTTGTTCAATGAGGACGCGTCTTTCTTGGCTTTTGAATGCGGTTGTAGGATGCCCGCGCGATGCGCCTATATCGTGATTCGTATCTACTACGCAACTTCCGCTGGCTCCGCTGTCCTGATCAAAATGGACGCCTTTGTGTCTGTTTTCCTCGTATTCACACACTATAAATATCGAAATTTGTCCCCGTGCAACGATTAGCAAATGGCGCACTCTGTGTTTACACGTATAGTGAAAAAAAAATATCCGATTCGTTGAGTAATAGCACGGTGAGCGTCGTGTTTCGCTTGGCCCGACCGATGGGAACCTCGGGTGCGTGATTATTAAAACGCTTTCAAAACCAAGTAGGCCACAGCCAGCCAGCCGCACAAGGATTGACAATTGAGCTGGATATCTCTGTGCGACCCGAGCGCGAGAAAGAGAGAGAGAGAGTGAAAGAGAGTGCGAAAGAGAGAAAGAGAGACACGAAAAACTTTTTGTACGTGGGTTTTTTTTTGGGGTGGGGGGGGCCGCCACTCGCTCGACGAAAACAAAAAACCCTCGTATTTTGAACGTTCGGGCGACGGGATTTTACGTCAGGTACGAAGAGCTTGACAATCACGATATACGTGAATTCGACAATTACTCCCGCCAAAATTCCACCCGCACCCCTCACATTCCATCGCGTAGAGACGAGACGAAAAAGAACGAAGGAAAGCTTCCTCGCTTACGAGACTAAGGTAAATGACACAGAAGAATCACCATCGAATTTTACTTACCGACTTTCGTACGATGCATTTTCGCATCTCTCGCCGACTTAACTCTCATCACGTCGTTTTGTTTGTAGTGTGCGATCGAAACCGAGATTCGTTCGTCGCAGAAAGCCCCGCTGTGTTTTTTTTTTGTCGCTCAGTGCGAACTCCACGCAGCTGGCAGGCTCCGCGGCCTCTGTTACGCCGATCCGCGACATGAGCCAACCTCGTTGATGGAACTTGTCGTTGGGATCCAGCAGTGTCGTGGTTCGTGACCAACTTTTCTTTACGCTCGATCGGCATCGCCTGTAGTTTGTTCCCAACGCGGTTAACTCGAAAGTCGTGTTCTCTACGATGGTTACCGCGCTGCTACTCTATGTATATCGAGAGGCGGGGCGTTTTACGTATATCGGGACATTGAACGTTGCTTTTTTCAGACACTTCCGGATCGCGGGATTCGGCGGGAGGCTGGAATTAACCGTAGCGAAATTTTATTCTGTCGGATGGTACAACGATCGCTACTGATAGGGTGAGACGCTTGACGTTTTATGAGGACGAGGCAAGGCTAAACATAGTGCCAAAAGGAACAGTGTTTCGTAATTACCGGGACAATTGTGAGCTTGCGTAAAAGCTTCGCTGTAAAATCTTGCAGTATTCGGTACTGTTGTGTTGAAGTGTCGAAGTTCGTGTCGTTCGAACGCAACGAAAGTTCTTTTTTATATTTTCATTTCCTCATTGTTATACAGAATTTATTTACGCTATTAGAGACCTACTAAATTGTAGGTCTCTAAATGAGCATTGGGAAAATAGGTGAGGGTTTTCCATAGGCAAAATCGGCCTAAGGACATTTAAGGAAGACTGAATAGGTGATTTTTATTGCATTCTAATAATGCAAACTTCAATCTCGTGCAGTACACGTTGTTCGGGTAATGTTGATGGTGTTGAAATTTGCATTGTCGGAACGCAACAAAAATTGTTTTATTTTCCTTCATTTCTTTATTTTTATTATTACGAAATGTATTTTCTTGCCAATTTGAGTTGTAGATCCTTTACGAGGAGCCTAAAAAGCCTTGAAGTGATTTTTGTAGTCCAAATCCGCAAAGAAACATTTTTGGCGATCCATAAAATTGAATTTTCGTTGCGTTCCAACAATGCAAACTTCTACCTCACAAATATTGATAATATTGACGTTTGCATCGTTGGAATGCAACGCATTTTTCTTTTCTCGTCATTGCAAATCCTTGATGGCAGATTAACGTTACGATAAACTTTTTTTTAACATCCTCACTAGACACCTACAACTTAACTATATCCAAAAATATTTTGGATTACATTAAAAATTGAGAAAAAATAAATAAAAAAGAATTTTCGTTGTATTCCAACGATGCAAACTTCAACAGGATAAATATTGATGAATACGAGAATTCCAATTAGTTTGAATTTTACTCAGAATATTTGAGACGATCGGAATTGATTTAATTTGACATAATATTGGATAATATTTACATGATTAGCAATAATCATGTTTAATGCTCAATATCGTTTTGGCAAATACGTCCAACCGAGACCCTACCTCAAAATTGGTCAGAATCTTTTTTAACGATTTTCGTGCTCTGAAATATTGTATAATTAATATTACCCAGAACGACCAAAAAAAAAAACTGAAAAAGCGACTACTACTTTATAATAAATTCGATTGGGTTTGTTTGGGTCACTGTTACTGTACTATAAACTTATGTTTCAGTTTTTAGGGCTTTGCCTTCCCTAATATCGATTGTTATATAATTTTCAACTAATAAGAAATAATTTTTATTTTTTAAAGTTCATCTAATGACATTTTTGGGTAGCGCCTAATTTGTCATATTCACCGCCGTTTTTGTTTTTATTTCTATTCAAATACAAAGCCAATATCCACCAATAGCGATTGTTCTTCTCTCGTTCATTCGACCGACGAAAGTTCGCAAATTTGTCTCGTTCGACGTCTAACGTCTCTCGATTCCGCAGGCACAAAGGGACTCGGTCGAGGGTTGGGCGAAAATCATGGACCGGCTACTACAGGATCCAAGCGCGTCATCTAGATTCGGCTGAGAAAACTCCGAGCAACATGGGAACCTGAAAAAGACTTTGTCCATTCGACGGTGAAAGGATCGTTAGTGTTAAAGCCAAGTGTCGTCAAAAAAGGACCGAAAATTGGTGCGTCGTAGATAAAAAGAAATAGCAAAGTGAAATTGACTCTCGAGTCGCGTAAGGTCCGTGGGCCGGAAAGAAAAAGAAAGAATCACCGTGGAAATCAAGGGGCGATTCCAGCGAGCGAGCCAAAGGGGGGGGGGGGGCGAAAACGTGGGACAAAGATGTCCAATTCTCGTTACGCGGGCGCAGCGTTTGTGATCGTCGTGTCGTTCGCTTCGACCAAGGATCATCGGGTGTTCTGAGAGTACGACCGTCTCGCCGGGCTCTCGAAGCGATCGCGCAAAGAGGCGCACGAGCAAGTCCGAAGTTACGACGACCGAATAAAAAGACGAGAAAGAGCGTCGTATCTGTCAAAGCCGCGGGTCTCGATAATTGACATATTCGCGTGGGAAAAAAGCACTCGATGTCCGGGCTGTAATGCCAGAACAAATAAAGTTCAAAATGAACGGGGTAATACCGAGTGTACCGATAACTACCCTGGCGGGTATAGCTAGTCTAACGGACTTGTTGCCCGAGATGCCGTTGCCGACGCCTCTCCCTCAGACTCTCACCAACAAATCGCTCCTCTTTCATCCCCGCGTGGCCGAGGAGGCGCAGATATTGTTGAGCGTCAGAGACGAGAATCTCGTGCCCCAGCTGATAACCTCGCTCTCGCAAACCTCCTCGGATCACATCGAGCTCAAGGATCATTACGCCAACGTCGAGCAGCCTTTGGACAACGAGCAAAACACGCCCGAACTCTTGAAAGCGATATTGCAAATTAATCCGGACGTATTCAAGGGACCGCAGTACAGTTCGCCGCGCAATTGGTCCCAGCAGGGTGGCACACCCTTGATACACGCTAATCAATCGCCCGCTAATTACGGGCGTTTCTCACCGTCGTACTCGAGCTCCTCGGGCTCGAGGCAAACGCCTCAAGGTTCGCCGGCTCATCCGGCAGCTGCGCGCACGGTATTGCCACCGCCTGCTCAACAGTCCGGCATATCCCACGCTCAACATCCGCGTATGCCCGTTACGCCCCAAAATCACGCTGATCTCGCTCAGATGTCACCGTTCGCCGTGCCTTCGCCGTCGCCCAGGGCTACCGTTATAACGGAACAAACGAGAACATCGAC
This sequence comes from Ophion ellenae, assembly GCA_963210295.1. Classification (NCBI taxonomy): domain Eukaryota; kingdom Metazoa; phylum Arthropoda; class Insecta; order Hymenoptera; family Ichneumonidae; genus Ophion; species Ophion ellenae. The sequence goes on along the minus strand of OY723386.1, from coordinate 56,476,303 downwards.
CACGCCTCAACACATGCAGGACGACGTCAATTGTATAAGCCAAACGCTAACGAGCATCAATCCACAGACGAACATGTATTCGCCGGCCCACATGGGGTCCCCGAGTACACCCGTAATGCCAATCGGCAATTTGACACCTCAGCATCACAATATCGCGGCGACTATGACGCCACCGCAAACAATGCTCGTCACGTCACCGATGCACAACGCTATGCCGATGCAACCTCAGCAAATCCAGCAAACCTCGCCGCTTCAGCAACAACAACAACAACAACAGCAGCAACAGCAACAACAACAACAGCAACAACAACAGCTGCAGCAGCAGCAACAACAACAACAACAACAACAACAGCAGCTGCAGCAGCAACAACAGCAGATGATGCAGCAGCAGCAACAACAGCAGCCACAACATCATCAGCAACAGATGCATCTCCATCATCATCATCATCAGCAGCAGCAGCATCATCAGCAGCAGCATCATCAGCAGCAGCATCATCATCAGCAGCAGCATCATCATCATCAGCAGCAGCATCATCAGCATCAGCAGCAACATCATCATCATCAACATCACCTTCAGCCTCAATCCAACATCAATCAAATGCAGCCGAGCATCTACGAACCCATGATGAATCAGCAGCTGAACAATCCGCTCGTCAACAACGATCAGTCGATGGAGATCGAAAACGTCGTTGCTCACAATCAACAGTTTCTTCTCGATCCGAGCACCGGCCTACCGGAAATTGACTTGCCGATCGTCGACCTGGCGACGAAGCAATTGCCGATGCCACTGCCACCACCCGCGGAACATCTCGTTGTCCCGATGATGCAACAGCAAGAAGCGCCACTTACGACGTACGGGCAATTGAGCGCGGACGGAATGCTCGCGAGTATGGCGCAGATCGACCCGATGGACCAGCATTATCAGCAGCAACAGCAGAACAACAACGCCGTGACGAGAGATTCGAAGCTATCAGCGACGAATCTCCAGGCCAACGATTCCAAAATGAAAGAACCCGTTGTTATGCTGAAGAGACTCTCGTTGGCCGATCAGGCGCTAATGCGAAAGTCGCTGAGCGCTTTCGCGGAAAAATCACCGACCCGGGCGGCCCGTATGGGGCTGACGAGCAATCGCGAGGACGCGGGTAAAACGGACTCGGAGAGCGACGAGGAGGTTGGCGAGAACAACAAGTATTTCAAGGCGAGGGCGAAGGAGAGGCAGGTACAGAGGGAGAAGGATCGCGCCGAGAGAAAGAACAAGAGCGACGACAAGACGAGACGAAGGAGAAGGTTCGTCGAGGACGACGACGAGGACGAGCAAACGAACGACGATGTTAAAAAGGAGGGCTCGCTGTCACCGATGAAGCCGAAAATACGAAAAGTCGAGAAGAAACTGGTGCCTGTGCTGGCGAAATTGAGCGTCGACGAGCTTATGGAGACAAACACGTATCAACGTTTCAACACGACGATCGAGACGATATTCGACAATACCGAGGACGCCGGAAGTTTCGCCGAGATCGAGGAAGACGGCGATGTACCCGCGGAGATGCTCATACCCAAGTATCAACTGCAAGATTTGTGCACCGAGGCGGCCAAATTGAAGGCACTCGGTGCCATGGAGTCCATACCGTCCGATCGTTTGGTCCGACTGTTGAACATACTCGAGAAGAACATCCGCGACGGCGCAAGGGTCTCGCCCCTCGCTGATCCCGACGACGACGTCGACGAGAGCCGTTTGTGGACGCAATTGGCAATGGAACGGGTACAACGGGCCGTCGACGCTTCCCTCATAGCTCTCAACATAATGACGTCGCAAAATATGCCCAAGACCGTTTACCTCGAGGACGTTATAGATCGCGTCGTGATCTTCATGAAGTTTCAACTGCAAAATACAATTTATCCGTCTTTCGATCCGGTCTATCGAATAGACACGAAGAGCAAGACTGACCATTACAATTCACGGAAGAAGCGCGGCCACATGAAAGAAGTGAGAGAGAAGAGTATACTCCAGGTGTACAACAAGATGCGCGAGCTCGTCGCACTGTTGGCCGAACTCTTGAACATTCAAGTGTTGACGGACACGAGTGTGCTGCACGCCTCGACCCTAGGCGTGGCGCCATTCTTCGTCGAGGGTGTGAGCGATCTTCAGCTGAGCGCCCTCAAACTCGTCACCGTTATATTCACCAAATACGAGAAGCATCGAAGACTGTTGCTCGACGATATACTCACGTCCATAGCTCGATTACCGAGCAGCAAGAGGAGCCTGCGCACGTACAGGCTCAACTCCGAGGATCACATACAGATGTTGACTGCTCTGGTATTACAGCTGATACAGTGCGTCGTTACGCTGCCCGAAAATATCGCGAGAAACGACAAGCACTCGCGTCTCGCTACCGACGACGAGAGAAACAAAAGCACCGAGGACACGTCGAAAAAATCGATCGCCCACGACAGTGACGTTCTCATAATAAGCAAATACGAGACCGCGACGAGAATAGCGGCGAACTTTTTGAACGTTTTTCTCAGCAAATGCGGCAACAAAGGCGAGGAAATCGACTACAGACCGTTGTTCGAGAATTTCGTGCAAGATTTGCTCGCCACGGTGAACAAGCCCGAGTGGCCGGCGGCTGAATTGCTGCTCAGCCTTCTCGGTACACTCCTCGTTGGTCATTTCTCCAACAAAAGTTCCGACATGTCCCTCCGCGTCGCCTCGATCGATTATCTCGGCGTCGTTGCCGCCCGCTTGCGCAAGGACGCCGTAAACTCGCAGTGCAAATTGTCGACTATAGATCAGATAATACGCGACATCAAGACGGAACAGCAGAAGGACACGGACTACGAGCACCTGAAAGATCCGGAGATCACGGGCCTGAGCGAGGACGAGGAGAGAACGATGTTTCTCCAGCGTGTATTGTTGGATTATCTCGCGGTAAACGGAACGAAAGACACGGCCCTCGGTTACGCGAGGCACTTTTATCTCGCACAATGGTACAGAGATTGCGCGGTCGAGAAGACCCGCGTCGGACAAACAAAAATGGCGACCACGCCGATCAAGAAGCAACACAAGAAGCGCACCGCCAAGAAGAAGAACAGCCGTCACATCGAGAGCGATCAGGACAGCGACTCGGACATCGAGGAGATCGACGCCGACGAGAACGACAACAACGAGCAAAAGAATTCCGAGGCCTATCGCGTCATCGAGGAGAAAAAGAAGTTCATACTGAAGCGCGTACGTCCATCGAGTTCAACCGCCAAACCGGACGTACTGCAGACTTACATCGATTACAATTCGGCCGAATTGATATCGCAGTATCTCGCCTCGACACGACCGTTCTCGCAGAGCTTCGACAAGTATCTCAAGCAAATATTGCACGTACTGACCGAGTCCTCGATAGCTATAAGAACAAAAGCGATGAAGTGCTTGACGATGATAGTCGAGGCTGATTCCAGCGTGTTGGCGCGTTTCGACATGCAAATGGGCGTTAAGCACTCGTTTCTCGATCACTCGACGTCGGTGCGCGAGGCTGCGGTCGATCTCGTCGGCAAATTCGTTCTTAGCCGGCCCGAGCTCATCGACAAGTACTACGACATGCTCTCCGCGAGGATACTCGACACCGGTGTAAGCGTGAGGAAGCGCGTCATCAAGATACTCAAGGACATATGCATGGAGTGCCCGGACTTTCCGAAGATACCGGAGATATGCGTGAAGATGATAAGACGGGTGAACGACGAGGAGGGCATAAGGAAGCTGGTGATGGAGGTCTTTCAAAATATGTGGTTCACACCGGTCAGAGAACGTCCGAGCATCGATTCGAGCGCTCTGCTGCGCAAGGTCATGAACATAACGGACGTGGTAGCGGCCAGCAAGGACATGGGACTCGAGTGGTTCGAACAGCTGCTGGTTAGTCTGTTCAAGCCGAAGGAGGACAAGGACGATAGCACGAAAATGCTCACGGAGCCCCCGAAGGCGCTTTTGACAGCTTGCAAACAAATAGTCGATTGCCTCATCGAGAATGTTTTACGTCTCGACGAGACGAATCCCGAGGACGACGGTAAATCCGAGAAGAAGGGTTCCTCGCAGAGGCTCGTGGCTTGCCTCACGACGCTTCATCTATTCGCGAAAATAAGGCCTCAATTGTTGGTGAATCACGCGATAACGTTGCAGCCCTATCTGAGCTTGAAGTGTCAGACTCAGGGTGACTATCAGATAATAAGCAGCGTTGCTCATACCCTCGAGCTCGTTGTGCCTCTTATGGAACATCCGAGCGAGACTTTTCTCGCACAACTCGAGGAGGATTCCATCAAGTTGATTCTCCAACACGATCGTTCCGTGGTCGCCTCGTGTCTCTCGTGTCTCGGCTCGATCGTCAACAACGTGACGAGAAACTTCAAGCTGATACGCGACTGTTTCAACAAGTACAACGGACATCTCGAGGACTACAAGTCGATCTACGAGAAAGATCCGACCAATCCAAATCTCATCAAGTATCGACCGTTCTTCAGGCGTGCTCTGTTCACCGTTGGCCTCCTACTGAGACACTTCAACTTCACCGATCCCGAGGTCATCGAGGGCCTCGCGCCCAACATCAAGGACAAAGTCTTCGAGACACTGAGCTACTTTCTTCATCAGGACAACGACGACATAAGGCAGTACACGCTCTCGGCGATCGGCTCCCTCTGCATCAGACACTACGAGTTCATGATGCAACCCGAGCTCAAAGAGCTCTATCACTATCTTCTAACGTCCGAACACGCCTTGGTACACATGAGAATACAGGTGCTCAACAACATCGAGATATACCTGCAGGAGGAGGAGAAGAGAATGATAAAGCAGGATTTGGAATGGGCCAAATTGTCGAAACAGGAGAATCTCAAGGAAATGGGCGACGTCTCGTCCGGTATGGCCAGCACAGTCATACAATTGTATCTCAAGGAGATTCTCGAGTCTTTCATTCACAGCACCGTCGCCGTGCGTCACGCCGCCCTCAAAGTCATACAATTGATTCTCGCTCAGGGCCTCGTGCATCCCGTACAGATAGTTCCCTATCTCGTATGCATGAGCACCGATTGCGAGAAAATGGTCAGTCACAGCGCGGACAAGCAACTGCAGGACATCGAGAAGAAGTATCCGGGCTTCATTCACATGAAGTCACAATTCGGCATCAAGCTCAGCTATCGTTTGCAAAAGATATTGCAAAACGAGGTTGCCGTGAGGGGTATGAGAACGAAGGAGGGCGAATTTCCGGGTGCTCTGAACGGCTTTTTGTACACGATATTGAGAAACACGAAACAGCAGAGGCGCGCAATCGTGCTTTCGTTTCTCAAGCAATTCGACGAGACGGCGAAAACGAGCCTGTCGCAGATGCTCTATCTAGCCGATAATCTGGCCTACTTCACATATCAGGTTCAGGACGAGCCTCTCTTCATAATACATCATATCGATATAATAATATCGATGTCGGGCACGAATTTGTTGCAATCTTTCAGAGAAGCACTGCTGCCGAAGGAGGGCTCGGTAGTCGTCGGTGCGGATAATCAACGATCGGACGCATCCGAGGAACGGCCGATCGACGGGCAAACGGGCCAAACGTTACCACAGCTGTACGGCCCGGATGGCCAGTCGCGTCAGATAGCCCTTTCGTGCCTCGAGGACGAGGAAGACGACGAGGAAGACGACGAGACGATACTCGCGAGGCTTCCCGCAAGCACGACACTACTCAGACACTATCTCACCGCGAGCCAAGGCTTCATGCTGCTTCTCACATTGAGGCAACATCTCAAGGATCTCTATGGTTTCTCGGACGCGAAAATAAGCCAATACTCGCCCTCGGAAGCTGCCAAAGTATACGAAAAAACCGTCAATCGCAAGAGCAATCTTTCCTTCAAGCCAAAAGCAACGCTGCAAAAGTTACACGAGGATATCGACATGGAGGTCGAACTCGACGACGTCGGCAGGAGAAAACTCGTCAAGGATTATCTCGACTTTAAGCAACTCATGCTTAAATTCGATCCGGAGGAACCCGACGAAGACGCCCCTGTAGACGCTGATCCCAGCAAACAAACCACGAGCGATCTTAGCCCCAGAATACCACATCCCGATACGATTAAAATGGCGGAAAACAGCGACACGAACGTCGCCCAGCAGCACTACTCGCAACACAACGCCAACGCGACGATCGAACGTACCAACAACTCGATCAATATGCTGACAACGTCAACGGCCGCTGCGACCGCTGCTGCCGCCACCACAATGATGATGATGGCCGCTACCACCACGACTAATACGGCGATGACGTCACCACCCGCATCAATGATCGCGAGCACCATGCCGAGCACGCCGAGGGTACCAAAATTAACGATACACGCGAATCCCGACAGCCATCGCAAGCATCGTTCGTCGCACAAAATCGTCGAGAAAACGCGGAAACACAAGAAGAAGAAGAGAAGAAGAATATCCGACAGTAGTGATAGCGGTGACGACTGCAGTGACCCTGATTTTATGGTGTAAGTGATCCCAGCCCCAATCCCCAAACATAACCCATGTGTACATATAATTATTTGTCTGTGAGTGCGAGTTTGGACTTTTTTAAGAGTGAGCGAGAGCGTGAGAGTAGGAAAATGAAGGGATGAAAGAAAAAACAATTTGATTTGTTCGCCAGTGACGATCCCAGTGCCGGACGCTTCGGAGCCAAAAGACAGAGATTGCGATGAGTGTACAGATAACGATGCGTTGGCGACTAAATCGTAACATAATCGCGCGAGAGCGAGCAATTTTGGCGGAGGAGAAATTCGACGAGGACGATTCAGCCACGTTACGGTCTTTGTTTTTGGTTTCTTTCAACGCCATCGGCTCTTTTCGCTGACGATCGTGCCGCGTGGCAAAAACGGGGTAGGGGGTAAACGGAAAATTACAAGGGGGAACGAATTAATACAATTTGTAAGTTCGCGCATACGTGAGATATATATATATATATAGTACGGATAATCGTTATCGAAAGCAAGAAAAAAGAAGAAGAATAAATTGGTTTACTAAATTCCACTCGACTGGAGAAGGAACTTGGTTTAGCTGTGACCATTTTTATTTCACTTTTCTCTTCTCTGTTTTTCTTTTTTAATATCTTGATAGGGTCTATTTATGCGATAATGGAGTTTCCGAAAATTTACGCTTTATTTGGCCGATCGTTACACGAATTTCCAATGCGACCCTTTTTTTTCGTACTGAGCCGGCGAACTCTTTTTTTTTTTCGTTCTCGCGAGATTTCGAAGCACTTTTTACGCGCATTGCAAAAACCAAGTTCCCTCGAGAGTCGAGAGGCCAAGTACAATGGCGCGTTGCCGATTATTCGCTCGCGCTCGGATATTTTAATCGAAAGGTGAGAGAGAGAGAGAGAGAGAGAGAGAGAGAGAGAGAGAGAGAACAAAATGAAAGACATACAAAAAACGAAGAAAAAGGAAACACGCGAAAGAAGAAAAAAAAACATAAATCATCTGTAAATAATATTACTCGATAGTAACATTTCTGCAATGTTTATGTTGGTTTTTGTCTTCTTTTTTTTTCCAAAGATCATCTCGCCGCGAAATATAAGAAGATTATATGCACACACATGGAGAGCTTTCCGTAGCTTATAGTACGAAAAACACCACGAAATTAAGGGGGAGGGTGTACGTAGTTTTTGTTTCGACTGAGTTCAAAGATTTGCAACAACCGGACCACGAGGGCGGGGGGGGGGGGATGAAAGTAAAAGGGACAAATGAGATAAGAAAAACGAAGATAATTCAGCGGATGTCGAGAGACCACTCGCTCGACAAACATGTATAAATAATTTAACGAGAAGAGACAAATTTGCGAAAAAAAAAACTAAAGTAGCGCCTCGATCGCGAGAGCGTTCACCTATACACATTAGACGGGGGGGGGGGGGGGGGAGAAAAGCTGTTTGTAATATGTGTACATAAAAAGAAACGAAGAAAAAAAAACACGAGGAGAGAAAAACAAATTTCAAGTAAAGTACCTTATTTTCTTACAAACTATATAGCGGTGACACTACGAAGAATACTTAACGGTTTTTCTTTTTCTTTGTCTTTTTGTTGTTGTCGTAAAATTAAGTATTTATTCAGATTTCACACGTCCCAGTATAGTTTGGCTTAACTTTTTTTCGTTGTCCTCTTTTTGCGCGTAACGAGCTCTTTCGCGTAATTGCGAGAGAAACTCCGGCTGTCTTTTCATCTCCGATATGAATTTTTTTGTCTTTTTTTTTTTGTCGTACAATTGCCCAGAAGTGTAAAGTGGTTCGAGTCCGGTAGATAGAAAAGAAATAGAATTTACCTTACATTCGATATTATTATTCTATAGTAATATTTAATAATTATTATATTTCGAATTTCGAATTATTATTGTTATTTCGAAATTATTATGATTATTATTGTTATATAATAATAATTTCGAATCTAAGGTAAATTCGAACTAAAATATATAATGTTTCGTATGTTTTTCGTTTTCTTTTCAAATCTTTGGCGAACTTTTCCAACACGTCCGTATATTATCGGAGCCGATCCGAGTCCACGCAGAACTCTCGAATCCGAACCAGTCCAAGCAACTTACTATATCAGCGACCCAAAAACGCTTAAAAAATGATTTTTTTTTAACAATTCACACGATCGTGTGTACTCCGTTTCGTAATTTGCCGATGGCTTGTTCGTTAGCCTGAAAAAAACGCATATATATATATATATATATATATATATGCGTATTCGTAAATGCACTTACGTATTTCCGCGTGAACTTTTTGTACGTTCCTTTCGTTGAGTAATGTCAGTTTAAAGCAATTGGAGAGATCCGCGAAACGTTGAGTGTCGCGGCAGGGATTACAAATAATTACGAGCACATATACGTAGCCGCGTACGCGGATACGCAATTATTTCCCTAAAAAAATGTCTCGTTTGTATAATGTCGAACAAAAAAAAAACAAAAAAACATGGAAATGGTCTGGAAATAATTGAAATTTTGTCGTTTTTTTTCGCTTTGTTTCCTATACCGAGTTACCAGAGAGAGAGAGAGAGAGAGAAGATCGTCTCTGAGCGTCTCTGATGCAACAGAGAATCGCGATTGGCTGCTGCATCAGAGAGAATTGCGCATACGAAAGAATAAAAAATAAATAATAAATGGAAACGAAGCAGACCAACTGTTGATCGTGAATCTCTCAACGTCATTGTCATGCACGTCGTGCATTCCAAGACTCTCGACCACTGCTCTCTCGCTGAATTATAGTTCGCCAGGAAAACGTCGACAATCGTCAGGGATTATTTAAAAATATTCTTATCGATCGGATGTATTTTTTTTTTTCAATCTCCTTCTTTCTCTTCGTTCGTCGCGCGACCACAAGGCCCTTCAGTCTCAAATTCATTCGTGAGCTTTCCTCGTAGTCGGTAAGAAAGCTCGGTCAATTTGACTCTGCTCGAGAAAAAACAATCACATCGAGGAAGAAATTGGGCTGGGGGGTAAAAACGAAAATTCGACCGTGCGCAAAGGAAAATAGATGAGCAAAAAAAAACCTGTTTTGTATAAATTTTAACGTGTAAATATTTGAAAGCTAAGAGAGAGAGCACTACCGGATAGGATAATGGAAATTCGAAGAAAAAAAAATTGAATTTCTCGAAGCCGCAAGGATAAACGGATCGAGAGTCGTCGAAAGGCGCGTTCTTTTTTTTTCTCTGCGTTTTACACATTTTACGGTTCATTTACGATTGACTTACAGGATATATATATATATATATATATATATATATATATATATATATATATATATATATATATATATATATATATATATATATATATATATGATAAATTCTAAATAAATATATTTCTACGTACTAATGGATAAAAATTAAGTTTATTCGTATAAATAATTGGATAAGAGGTGCTCCTGTATCGCGCCACGTAGAGTTCCCAACGATGTTCTTTTTACGGGCATCCTACGTGGCACGATGAAGAAAAAAAAAATCGCACGCTTGTATCATAAATAACAAATAAATAAAAGTATAAGGAAAAAAAGCAAAAATAAAGTAAACACTATTGTAAGAGGGTATGTTTTTTGTATTTGATAATCTAACGAGAGAGATATCAGTTTTGAGGAAGAAAACAAACCACGAGCAGGTGAATTAATAGAAAGTATAATTATACAAATATATATATTTGAGTAAAGCTGTCGAGTGTTAATGTTATCCATAAAGCGATTCGATTTGTGTGTAGCCGTGTAACTAAAGCGAGAAAGAATGTTTGTAAAGCTAGACAAGGATGAAAGGGCCTTTTCTGGATAAAAGACTTGACGCTCGTTTACTCATAACTTATTATGTACATCGTCGGAAAGATTAAAGAAACAAAAAAAAAGGATTAAAAAAAAACGGTACGTTCGTAAAACAAAATAAACATAAGTATATATGAATTTGTACGTTCCCATTTTTCACGCTAGCTGTACGAGAATAGGAGACGAAAAGAAGATATCGTCGATTTTCCACGAGCCTGGAAAATTTATACCGATTTTTATTTTTATTTCACGCGTTTGAGGTGCTCTGATCTCTATGAGAGTTTTATTAAACTGAAAATATAGTTGAAGCGTGTCTCTTTTTTGCGTTGGCGAAATGAACGTTCGAGATTATTGGGAGCGCTTAAGGGGTTAGGCTACTGTGAATATTTCACAAAATCGTTCGTCGCTTGAGGCTACTCGAAATGAAGAGGAAGGTCCAATACGGTGCAGGAATCGCAGATCGAAGGTAAACTCGTGACTACGATGGAAACGCTCGTTGAAATTTAAACGCGATTTTCTCGATACTGTGTCTTTCAATACGCGATTTTTCGACATCTAATGAACGTTTAACATTTTCCATTAGTTATTAAGTCACTTTTCTCGAAAAATCGAAAAAAAAGTAACCTTTTGCTCATGATTGAAACACTAACAAAAAAAGCTCGGTCAATATGATCTATTTTAAGAAAACAAATGCGTTTTTTTTTTTTCGGATCAACCGGGTGGCCAAATCAAGTACACCGTTGAGCCCCCACGTTTAAAGGTCCTCCAAGATTATTTATAACTTTAATTATTAATATTATTTAAATTTGATACACAACTTCGTTAATGTCCATGCAATTAAACGTCCAAACGATTTTTCAATCATACTTATCCCTTGAAACTTAATTTTTTTGAAGGGCTGATTTTCGGGTCGTCGCGGCAGCGTAACCCCTTAACGTTATCGCGTAGAGAGAAGGAAAATTGGAGCGAGTGGAAACCCAAAAAACTTAAATAGGAGAAAATAGACTTTCTTTCGTTTGGAAAAACCACAAAAATTGTCTAATTATTTGGTACGGTGAAAGTGTATACGAGTGTAAGATTTTTCGAATTGTACTAGCGGTAAGCGGCTCGTTTCCTTTAGTAACATTATTCTTGTAAAAAGAAAAGAATGTAGGAAAATGAGCATAGCACTGAAACGGCCGCGAAGCTCGTCGAAGTTATTCAACCGTTTGAATGAGTCAACTCGTTGCCTATTCAAAGACTTTTGCCGATCAGGTGATTGATGGCCGACATTTCTGCGTGAGACATGGGCTTCAGCATGAGACCCGGGACCGGTGGATCGCGCTCCAAATCACGAAGTTCGTTTACCTTCACTTTGAGCTCGCTTCGTATCTTGTTGATCGCGATGTCGCATTCTTTCTGATCTGTTATGTTTAAAAATCAATATGAACCAGTTTTTCGTTGTTGGTTTTTGCATGGCTGTTACGCATATGGAAAACGGGGAAACCCGAGAAAGCTCAGGGAATTTCGTTCCTCCTGGAATAATCAGGGAAGTCAGGGAATTCTTTTAATTCTCTGGAATCTCGCCAGAATTTACTTTTTGCAAGAATTGCGAAAAATGAAACCGACTTGAAAAAACCGAAAGATATGAAAATAAATATATTTTTATATTTTTGATATTTATATTATTCTTCATTATATGCAAAAATATTTATGTCATGGCCAAACATTGAAAATTTCAAAAACTAAAAAATAATTTACTCTTAAGGTTTATGCATTCGCATTTGATTTGTCGATACACAACCACACAATTATCATTGTAGACGAGTGCTTATATTTATTTTTCATTTAGTGCCACCGACATAAAAATGTCTGTTTATAATAAAGAACACGTTCTGTATTTGCTTTCAATGTATTTTTTTACTCTACAGTGTTGAAATGATTTTTCGAATTTTAGTAGCTGTAGTGCTTTATTCCGTGTATACCCTTGCGGGTTTTTACAATCTCTCCCGTCTTTACATACACCGAATTTGAGTTTTTAAATTTTGTTTTAATATTTAAGAATAAATAAAATTAATTTAAGTTATTCTTACACCACCGTAAACGTCTAAAATTAAGTGATTTCTCGCGACTTTTTTTTTCGTGGAAGGACAAGTAAAAGGATAATAATATTGAAGGATGTTATTAGTCATATCTTCAAGTGAACAAAAAAACATTATATTAAAAAAATTATACACAATGGCGACGCTGGTGCCATTGGCGCGAGGCCCGTTGAATTTGAGACGGTCTGCGGCACGCGGTATAACTGACGCAAGTTTGAATTTGGAAAAAGAAAAAAAATTCTATTAATTTACGCGAGCATAGCTAGAGAAATACATAGGGGATTTTGAAAATATGATTTTTTGTGTAATTGGCAAGCATTTAACGTAAAAACTCAATTTTCTACAGAAAAAAAGGACAATCATTTGTTAGTAACTAATGTTATAATTAATTCATGTTATTTTAAAGATGTACTCACAATTTGGCGTGAACAGAATGAAAATTGTTGGAGTTATGCTGCCGTTTTGAAAAATTGTGTTCCGAGAAAAACGGTCGAGGTCGCGCACACGGACCTTTGTTTTACAGGTACCAAACGTTTCCTTATTCTAGATGGTTCAAAGCATCTCTCAACCCAATTAAAAGGTAAGGCCACAGTAGAATATTCAAAAAATCGATTTTTTTTCACTACAACGGTGCTTTATCATCATAAGAATAAGTTACTATTCGATTTGTAGCAAGAAAATTGTTTTTTCACCGACTTTGAGCGTATAACGCAAGCCCACCTCTGGCACGGCCATAGAGTACCTAAAACTTTAAACGCGTTTTTCTCGAAACAGCTTTTTTCCAATTGGCGTGACAAATAACTTCAACAATTTTCACTCGATTTACTTAAAATTTAAAAGTTATGTTCCTAATTGCATTTCGCAGAGAAGTACGTACGGAATTTCTGATTAATCGAAAACTTTTCATTTTATGAGCAGTTTTATACGAAATTTTTCACCGAAAATTCATTCAAATACCTACAACTCAATTCAAATATCTACAACTTTTGAATAAAACAATATTTTTTAAATTCCGTACGTACTTCTCTAGGTATTCTAATGTAGATTGACGAGAATTTTTGTTTTTTAAAAACCTAACCTAAAAAAAGATAACAAAAGAAAATATTAGTAGTCAGCCATTTTGTAAATCGAAAAAAAAATTCTAACAGCTTGATATTCATACTAAATAGATGTGTGATTAATTTTATGCGTGAATCACTTTTTCATACGAAAAAAAATTGTTAAATTTGCACACGATTTTATACCCGTCACTGTGGCCTAACCCCTTAAAAGTCATTTTTTTTTCTATTGGATTGGAATCCCTTCGTTTTTACATATTCGATGTTCAAAAAAATTATGTTCTTCATTTTACCCCAATCTCCCTGGAATATTTGCAAAACCGGGAAAAGTCAGGGAATTTCCGAGTCGATAATGCGTAACAACCATGTTTTGTTTTCCTACGTGTACCATCTACGCTGAAATGGCGTTTACGCGTAATGTACCTTCGGCGAGCAAGTTCTCGGCTTTTTTCGTGTCCATTTTGAGCAAAATTGGGCCAACGGTTATCCAAGCTTTGTCACCTTTTTGCTTCTGCAAAGCTCGCAACCCAACGCGATCGTCGTTTCGGCGCTTGTCGAGGTCAATCACCTCTTGCTTATCCGTGAGAATCTCGGCCGCCTTTGATTCCACCTGTTGCAGGTGATTCAACATTCGCAGCTGGTCGTTCATCGTCTGAAACATCGCACCGAGGACGGAGCCTATGAATTTTTCGCTTGTTGCTCAAATCGATTCTTATTCGGGTACTACGATACTTTGATTTTCTTTTGTTCGGAGCTTCGGGTCTGGCGGTTGAAAAAAAATAGTTTTGGGGAATTTAATGGATTTTTCGAATACACGTTAAGGTGGTTCGAAAAAAATGAAACTTTTATCCCGCAACAGCAGTATTGAGGGACCCAAACAAACCTAAACAAACTTTTGCTCCTTTGGACAATAGTGTTAGGTATTGACAAAAATGCGCTACATTTAAGGGCTCTAAATCGAGCCTGAGTGGTTGCGATCTTTCTCAAAGATGATACTTAAGGGGGGAGATTCCTTTAGGCAAGGAACCAATTTGCTGGTTTTCATGATTTTTCTTTTAATGGAAAAATTTATTTACCATTTTTTTAGGCTTAGGGCATGTTTTATTACTACTTTTGGCTGTTGCATGGTACTTGTTTTTATTAAGCTTTGAAAATGGCGGAGGTATGGCACGGTCGTCCAAAAATAAAAAAAATTAATCGACCGATTCTGATGGAATTTGGTGTGAATCTTTTTAACCTTATTGCCTGAAACATGACTCTAAATGTTCTTGAAAATTTAAAAAAAAGTATTTTTTTACTGGAAAATTCAGTCATTTTTTTCGGAAAAATTGATATAAGAGAAAAAATAGCATTTTGTGAAAAAACTTGTAAAAAAAGTTGTGCAAATAAAACTGGATTTGATTGATAGTAATAAAACAAATCGTGAGACTAAAAAATGGTGAAAAAATCGTTCCTTTTAAAAAAAAATTATGAAAATCAGCAATTTTTTCCTCGCCTAAAGGTACCTCCTCCATTGAAGCTTTGAACCGTTTTTCCTCTATTTTGATATTATTTTTACCGAACTAGAGCTGTTCAACGAATGCATTTATATTTGTGGATAGAGCATTTTTTTAATAACCGTAATTCGTGTAAAAATAATAACAGAGATTTAAAAAAAAGATTTTTAAGAGCCTACACCTAGTTGACATTTTTGAAAATATTGATATTTTTGTTTACGAAAGATTCGTGAAGTGTGCAATTCAGTTAAAAATATTGCGTGAAAAAATTCAAGTCGACCGTTTGAAAATTTAAAGAGTTAATGGCGCTTATAGGTATGTTTAGCGAACCGGCGAATCTTAAGCGCGATTTGCTCAAAATGACTTCTTCAAAATCGGTGACCACGATATCTCACAAATCACAGCGCCGATCCACTTCAAATTTTACAAGCTTTTTTTACATATAAAAAAGCAGTGCTTCAACGAAGGAATGTTTGTTTCGACTCATAAATTCTCTTTATTAACGAAAATAGAGCCTTTTTTTTTACCGAAAATCGATACTTTCACTTTGGACTACGGCCATTTCTTCAAAGATCAATATTTTATTAAATTCTTTATTATTATTAAATGAAAATTATTATTAAATTAAAATTAAACTAGATGATTCTAGTGCTTGGACGTAGGATATAATAAAATATTAATCTCTGAAAAAATGGCCGTAGTCCAAAGTGGAAGCATCGATTTTCGGTGAAGAAAGGCCTTATTTTCGTTGATAAAAAAAAACTATGCATCGAAAGAAATATTTCATGCAAAAACTAAATGCGTTTGATTTTATTATTTCGGACTATTTTTTCAAACAGCAGTCTGCTCAAACCATTGTTTCTACCACATTTATAAATGTTTTTCAATACGAACATTGTAAAAGATACATAGAACCATACTCTTCAATGCAAAAAAAACCATTTGAAAACCTGCGCAAGTTTTGCCAGAAAAAAATCACGATACTTTCCGTTAAAGCTGTGAGGCTCTGCTTTGAGTATATTCAACTGGCCTTGTAAATATTTATTAGCAGTCAAGTTTTTCAAGTCTGAACGAAACGAGCGAATTTTCCGTACTAATCAAATAGGAGATAAATTCTCGAGCACCACCACTGAACTCGAGTTAGAGAGCTCATGTTTGCCATTAACTTTGTACACTGATATTGCTAAAAGGCTAAGAGTTGAACATTTTTTCGACCCAGCCTAATGCACGTGCTCAGCTTTCCGGTTTTTCGAGTTTCCTGCGCATGCCCCGACACTTTTATCGCGATTACCTCTGAATATTCATTTTCACAATTCCCTCGTACCCCAAAATGACCATGAAGTTTGCATCGTTCAAGCGCAACGAAAATCTCTTTTCGAGCATACCCGCAGTTTTATTGCCTCCGAAATTTGGCAACAAAGATCGCCAAAAAAAAAGTTCAGCATCTTCATCAAAGGCTGCAACCCAATAGTCCAGCGAAACATTTTCTTTACTGACGAAAGAAAAAAGAAATGCGTAAACAAAGCATTTTAGTTGTCTTTCAATGAAAACTTCAACAGTGTAACTATTTCAACCATCTTGTCTCCACTCCTAACGTATCGCAAAGAAATTGATTATTCCCCGAGTTCAAGCACGCGGCCGCTGCCGCGCGCGCGGATTTTCACAAAGAGCAACGTTGAATTAAATTGCGTAAAAAAAGACTTACTAAGTGATTGGAAAACTAGAAAATTCAAGTACGTTTCGGACCTCCACCCCTTGCCGCCCAGGCAAATATTTTCGTATTACTTCTTCTTTGATATACGACACGTCGTCGATTTGTTACTTTGAGCGAAAAGAGAAAGGAAAGCTTGATAAAAATGGACTAGGCGTTAGGACAATGCGCGTCTGATGGCTCTCTCTCGTCGGGCCTCCTTGCCGAGCAGTCTCTCCCTGTCTCTCCTTCTCAGAGTCTTTTCCCTCGGTCGCCTAGCCCCGGAGACAGCCTCGGAATCGCCGGCTCGGAAATGCGTCACTCTGGCTTCGTCTCTCCGTGTCTCGTCGAGACCGGCGCGATCTCTCTTCAGCACGGTTTTCACGGGATATCTGGTGCCTCGTCCGTCGGGCCCGAGACCCTCTTCGTTCCAGCCGCCCTTAAGCAGCATCTGATAGCCCTTGTTGAGCTTAGGTATCGAGTAAACGGTTCCTGGCAATTTGGGCCTCGTATTGAAGATATGAAGGGTCGAATTTTCGTGTCTTTTGAGGCTCGTCTCTCTGAAAGTTTCTCGACAAACGGAACAATAAAATTCCTTCCTCTCGGTCGAGCGTTCCTTTCTCGGACTGGAGGTAGCGGAAGAGGCGGCTTCGGAGCTCAACGATTCCTTCTCCTTCAGCAGGGCGACGATGCCGGAATAATTCTTTTTGGAGGCCAGCCCACCAGCGGTGAAGCCGGACTTGTCTCTGCAGCGAGTATTGGCGCCCAGCTTGAGGAGGAAGTCGACGATTTTGTAGTTGCCGCAAAAAGCGGCGGACATCAGCGGCGTCCAGCCGTAATCGTCCGAGATGTTGACGTTCGCCGTGGTGACGTTGCGCTCCAGATAGTCGACGTCGCCGCTCTCCACCGCCTTGAGAACGCAATTGGCCGTCACTCTGGCGACGCGTTTGCGCGACTCTCCGGGCCTGTCGCGGGTCTCGGACTTCTCACGCCTGGAACGCGACAATTTTCGTCTCTTGTCGTCGCGGATGCGCAAACCTTTGGTCCGGTCGACGATGGAGTCGCCACCGCCGACGATTTCCTCATAGGCGACGCGCGCCTCGTCGCCGCGGAAATTCAATCGACGCTTGGTGAATTTCTCGCTGACTCGTGACGCGGAGGACTCACTGACGAAGCTCTTGAAATTTAGATTGGTCGAGAGCAACGAGCGATGATACGCGTCCAGTGACATTTTTTTCTCGCTCTATCGTACATGCATATTCTTTTTTCGCTCGTCTAGTCGCTCCGTCCTTCTCTTTTGCTACGAAAGATTTAATCTCATTGACGTACGTTTTGCAGGGTGGAAACAACCGATGAGAAAAATTCCACTTGCGAGCAACCTCGCCTACTCCTGATGGCTTTTTCCTTTGTTTTTGTCGTTTTTTTCACGAGATTATTCGTGGTGTTGTCCCCTGAAGTTGGCCGGGAGGCTTCAGACTTCGGTGGCCGTTGGAACGTATCGCTTGCGATCTAATATTGTGAGGTTAGTTTTGCTCGTGACACTTCAACTGTGGGATAGCGATTATCATTTTTCCGTCGGAATTACAACGCTACAATTCTAACGCTCGGGTAAAAACGCAATCCTCGTCACTTCGCGTTCATCGACGTGCGAAAAAAGTATCTCGACAGGTGGCGCCACCACAGCGCGAGCTTTCGCTGCAAAATTCTCGGCGAACTTTTCAAGTTGGATTAAAACTTCATATATGGGCAACGGATATTGGAACTTAATCTTCACGTATGCGAGGTGAGGCTTAAGTTTTTCGCTGAAATAGACGCCCCGATTCTTACATCCTTGACCCTCTTCTCTCGATCTCTCTTCTCGAAATTTGACCGTAATACGAAAATTCGAAATATACCGCTCCCGTGACGCAACCGGGCAATCCCACGAACCCCCCCTCCCGATAACCTTCAAATTCGGAGCGATCGTTTGCGAGAGAATTTTTTGTTTACACACAGAGCGCGAACGATAATTTTTCTTTTCTCACGTTTCGTAGGGTTTCTTCGTCGGAGCAGGAATCCCGTCGAGGATGAGATGCGTCTGAGATAGTGGAGAATCGCCGACACGGAAGTATTCCCTCGCTCGCTCGCGCACCGTCTCTCGCTCTCTCGGGAAAATGGCACGTCGGGGTAAGAGGAATCTGAAGCTCCAAGTTTCCGAGGATGCTCCTGTACCCATGTAAGCACGCGATACATTTTCTTTTTTTCAATCAAAAATACATTATAATTGACGTACGATTTTCGTTTTACGGGCCTTTTCTCTATGCGGTAAACATAAAAATACGAATATTCGCGTTATTGCCAAAATGAATATTTTCAGAACGCCTCCGAGGAATTTGGACAAGCGGACGACGATCACTATCGGCGAGAAGACGTTCGACGTCGAAGCCGACGATCTGGAGACGCTCTGCATACTGGGAAGAGGAGCCTACGGCGTCGTGGACAAAGTGTGTCACAAGCAGAGCGGCACTATAATGGCGGTAAAAGTAAGAGAGAGAAAAGTCCGTCGACGATTCGCTAAGATCGAGAAGCAAAAGCAACGGCGATGCATTTTCTTTCCAGCGCATCACAGCTACCGTAAATACCCAAGAAGAGAAACGCCTGCTGATGGATCTGGACATTTCTATGCGGAGCTCGGCTTGTCCCTATACCGTACAATTTTACGGAGCTTTGTTTCGTGAAGGCGACGTATGGATATGCATGGAAGTGATGGACATGAGTCTGGACAAATTTTACGCCAATACTTACAAACACGGGCGCTCCATACCCGAGGACATACTGGGAAAAATAGCATTTGCGGTAAAGAATTTCTCTTTCGTTGTATTTATTTTCAGTAACGACGGATTTTTTTCAGGGTTCGTAAAAATCTCATATTTATTATAAATAACGAAAATATCCGATTTTTCAATATTTTCGATATCTTTTATATATATAAAAATAACCCCCATTTTTTGGCCTGT
The DNA here is from genome assembly GCA_963210295.1 of Ophion ellenae. Lineage (NCBI taxonomy): Eukaryota > Metazoa > Arthropoda > Insecta > Hymenoptera > Ichneumonidae > Ophion > Ophion ellenae. The sequence goes on along the minus strand of OY723386.1, from coordinate 56,456,681 downwards.
TTTTCAGATCTGCTTTGGTAGAATGTGTTGCGAATTTAAAAAAATATGGATGTCAAGATAAACCTCAATTTTGAATATTTTAATATTTATTTTTTCACGATAATCAGTCTTACACATTTTAAACATCAAGTCTGCAATTAAAAAATAGTAATGTACGTTTCTCTTTTTACCCAATAAATCAACAGTTCAAGTAAAAGTTCCTATTAAACTTCTCACATTTATGAGCTCTAATATCTTTAATATTGATAATTAAATATATCTTTCAAAAGAATTAACATAAACGACAACGAATCAGAAACGAACGACAGATGAGAAATTAAATACTTTTTCACTTAAATCTCCAATAGGCCAACTGTCAGCGGAATCCCACTCGGTTGTAAATGTTACAACATTTACAACATCGTTGTGAAGAATGTAACAACTTTACAATCGTTACGCGCACCCACACATCAGAACCCAGCCACCCAAGTTTCAATTTAACATTATATTATTATCGTAATTTATAGCGCAAGCAACATCTTGTCTAAAACCGTTGTTATTTCACAAATGAGAACATTCAGAACGATGGAAAAAACGCACTTACAAAAATGGCATTCACAAAAAAATATTGGGAGTCTTTGGAAGCCTACTGATAACAAATACCAAGGACAAGTACATAGATAAGGCGTCATAGTTTGGTACTTCAACCCTTGCTTGCCACACTTTTGTGGAATACATATCATCAGTATATTTTCGCATATGAAATGAAGCGGTGGAGTTGTTTCGAACCCTGCAGTTGCAATTAAGGGGTCTTCTCAATTTAGACGCTAAAAATAAAGGCTATGTTCATGAATTTTTATGTAGGTTTATATTACAGATATTGATATAAAAGTTTTTTTTAATTATTCATTTGAGTCACTATTTATAGACGAAAATGGTAGTTAAAAAAATTGTACGTCTGCGCTGTTGATGAAATCTCGGAGATGGATCATCCGAAACAAACAAATAAAAAGATTTAGTATGTTAATGACTATAGCGCATATCATACGATTTTTTATACATGCAAAAATAACAAAATGGTGGACATTTTTCGAAAAAAAGTGTTTTTTCACTGTTTTTGGCAAAAAAAAATAGTAAATATCACAATTAAAAAAATCCTTCATATGCGCTACAGCTGTAGTTGTAAAGAATATGTGGTTCATATTTCGTAAGGATCGGTTCAGTAGTTTCGAAGATTTTATCAACAAGCCGTCGAAAAACGTTGTTTTGAGAAAAACGCGTTTAAAGTTTGTTCGGGTTACATAAATACATTAAAAATATAATTTTAATGTATTTCGAAAGTGTATTTATTAGGTGTAACAACTTTTATATCAATATCTATAATATGAACGTATCAAAAAAGTTCATGAAAATAGCCTTTTTTTTAGCGTCTAGAGTGAGAAGCCCCCTTAAGGGGTAAGGCCACTGTAGCGGAGAAAAAAATAAGTATATTTTCGGATTTTTTTTTAGCGGGACGATGGAATAAATGAAAATCCTGAAAAAGGTCATTTATTGTACATATCATAAACTGTATAAACTATTTTTTTCAAAGTAATATAAAACAAAATCGCGGCTGCACAGCTTTTCTTCGATGAAGTTTTTTTTCATATGCGCCCGGCCGGACCAACGGCACCTGCAATTTTTTATGTACAGTGAATGAGTTTCTTTTTTCGATTATACCTGTGAATAGCGACTCAAGTACGTAAGTTTTTTTTATATATCGATTTTTGCAAAAACAGCGCGTTTTTTACATAAAAGTTCAAAATTCTTGAGAAAACATCGTCGAAAATGGTTTATAAAAAAAAACTATGTAATATATCGAGAAAATCCTCAAAAAAAAATTCAAAATATAAGTATTTAGACATTTTCCCCACCTTAAGGAGGTACACTAGCTTCAGCAAAATGGTGATAGATCAATAAAAATTGGTGAATATATTCTTTAGTATTATTCATGTAGATACAAATTTTTTCAGATTTTTTGGTTGTGCCGTTTTCTTACAAATAATTCACAAGCGTTTATTCTTATACCCGGAATATATACCTATATCTATAAAAACGCTATGCTTATACACGTGAACTTCAATGTTCAATTACTCGATAACGGCACAATGAAAAAATCTGAAAAAAATTGTATTGACATATATAATACTAAAGAATATATTCACCAAATTTTATTGATCTATCACCATTTTGAAATTTTACCATGGTTTAGCATGGCAACATTGTATGAAGCTGGTGTACCTCCTTAATCCTTTGAGCATGTCATTTTTGAGATATTAAGGCATCTTTTAAGAAAGAAAAAAATCGATTTTTTGAAATTTCTACAGTGGCCTTATCCCTTAAAGTGGAGTCAGCGTAGCGCCAAGCATAGTTGTATGGAGATAAGGTTATTTTGATTAAAAAATGTGCATTTTCGTTGCATTTAAGGATAAATGTCAATGATATATATCCAACATAAATATCAATGGATATGTATCATGCGAGACCTGATTTTTGTTTGTTTACGAAACGTCGCGCGCTTCGTCTCTCTCCAGGTAGTGAGCGCATTGGACTATCTGTACTCACAGCTGAGGGTGATACACAGGGATGTGAAGCCTAGCAACATATTGATAAACCGCGAGGGCGAAGTGAAGATTTGCGACTTCGGTATATCCGGCTATCTCGTGAATTCCGTTGCGAAAACCATCGACGCCGGCTGCAAGCCTTACATGGCTGTACGTATACGACGAAAACGTTGTTTTGTCTCATATCGGCGCTCCGTTCTTCATCGTTGTCTTTCCTCCAGCCAGAGAGGATAGATCCGTCGGGCGACCCGTCCCATTACGACATTCGGTCGGACATTTGGTCCCTGGGAATATCGATGGTCGAGCTCGCTACGGGAAAGTTTCCCTACGCGTCTTGGGGCACTCCTTTCGAACAGTTGAAACAGGTCGTCGAGGACGACCCACCCAAGCTACCGGCCAACAAGTTTTCACCCGATTTCGATGAGTTTATAGTCAAGTGGTAAGGAACTTCGATTATCCACTGCTCATTTCGAGCATTCCCGAGCACATGTGGAAGCTTCCAAAATATCAATTTGTTGTTGTCTTCGAAGCATTCTGCCTTCCCGGGTATTATCGTTTGCGCGTTTGTCAGCCACGTACATACGTTGAGAATCGACGCCCCTTCACTAATTGCGGGATAACCCGGAAACTATTCATCGGATTGACGTGAAATTTTAGGGAATATTTTCGAAACATCGTACTTCAAGAATATGTAAAAAAAATCGTTTTTTTGAAAATTCTGACTGCATCTCACTCCTTAACAAGAATAGTAAACGGCAACGCTCTGAACAGTTGAGCCGCTTAGAAAACGCAGCGGTCTCGAGACGCCGCATATTCGCTCTCGACAGTTTCGCTCTAATGAAATGCAATATTAAGGGGAAGGTGGAGGTTTCAGCGTGAAAAAAAAAACACTTGCGATTTTTTTTTCATCTATATGGATAGAGTAAATTTATTGAAACCTTTTGTACACTGTTAAGTGTCATTTCAAGAACATTCCGTGAAATTTGTACGCGAAAATATCCACAAACAAGCCGGTGACAGAGCTTTTCCAAGAACGCCTTTGGAAAAACACGATTTGCGGTGTTCACTGTATCTCAGCTAGACATTATCTGAAATCAAGTACAATTGAAATTTAGTCAAAGTATCATCAAATCCTCTTCCCAACGGTCTTCGATATTTTTTTTCATTTGTAAATTTTTGGTGGTTATATAAAGTGAAAAGTGCAATTTTCCACGAAAAATTCCGCCATTTTGGGTGTGGAAAACCCCCTCAATGTAAAAAAAAATCTCAAACTAACCGTTGGAGGGAGGTATTTTATACGTAGAAAGTGTGTACCAAGTTTGAAATAAATCGGTCATGTAGTTTTCAAATGGCAGTGAACACGGACTTTAAAAAAGTGGTTTCGAGGAAAACGCGGCACCGGCTTGTTTGCGGATATTTTCGCGTACAAATTTCACGGAATGTTCTAGAAATCACACTTAACCATGTACAAAAGGTTTCAATAAATTTACTCTATCCATTTAGAAGAAAAAAAAATCGCAAAAAAAGTGTTTTTTTTTCACGCTGAAACCCTTATCCTCCCCTTAACAAGCGTATTGAAGATGACACAAAGATGAAGTCGCTAAAAAAAATCTAAGGCTTGATCTACAGTTGACACAGCTGATGTCTTTCTGCATCAAGGACGTACATTTGAAGTCTCAAATTTCGGCGACTTTCGCCTAAGATCTCATCTCCCGTACATCCCTGATTTCCGTTGGTTTTTTTTAACAGCCTGATGAAAGACTACACGAGTCGACCGAACTACAGTCAACTGCTCGAGCTGAGCTTCATCAGGGAGCACGCTAAGAAGGACACCAATGTCTCGGAATTCGTCGGCGAGATTCTCGATTTGTCGGAGAACCAACAGGCCTCATAGTACACCGACAGGTTGGACTATAGTTCGGGCAACCGTGGCACGAGCTCGCGAACCGGCTCAAAGGCGATCGTTCGTTTTTCCCTCATGGATTGTTATTGTCGGATCGTTTGAGCGATCGTCCGGGCCAACGTCGCGTCACTTCGCAATGCCGCATAATAATCCCTAGATTGAGGGACCCAGTGCGAATCGTCAAGGTCAGTGCATTTTGGCGAAGCGCCGAAAAATAACTATTCGACCTCCGTGCTGTTCAGCGATGCTGCAGAAAGCAATGGAGACGCATCTGCAGAGAGAACCAGCGACGCATCGACGGATCCAGAAAGGGGGGGGGGGGGGCAAGTGCGAGAGACAACATGAGTGTATGAGAGAAAGAGTGATGGACGTATGTAAATCCCATAATACTTAACAGTGTATAGGTTCGCTCGTCAGAACTTTAATGCGCGATAATCAATCATGTTTGTAGCATAAGCATACCCGTTGCTCGTCAATAGAAACAAAAAACTATCAAAATACAAATCCCACGAGAGCGTATACATAAATGTTTTTCGCTCCCTAGGAGTATAGCGTGATCATTGCCATCGTTTTTTTTAAATGTGTTCGGAAGATGGATCGAGAGAGAGAGAGAGAGAGAGAGAGAGAGAGAGAGAGGGGTAGCGTGATTTATTGGTCTTCAATAAATAACATCGAGTTACGAAAATTGTAAACTTCACGAAATTATCCATAAATACATTGTAAATAGATTTGTATCAATATGAGAGTGGTCAAAACGGCACTTGAAGAAAAATATACTTTTAGAATAGAACGCAGTTACGGGTAATCACGCATTACTGTCCATCAACATTTTTAAAGAGATTTAAAAACAAGTAGAAAATACAAATTGTTGAAAAAAAAACTGACTTTTTATTCATTTTTGAGAGAAGTGTTTCAGGGGCGTCGTCTAGTGCGAAGATAGAGAAACGCAGTCATTCTTTGAAATGCTTTTCTCGAAACCCATCAGACAGGGCATTTCGGGTTTTTCGTAGCTTATTAACCTTTTAAGAACGGGAGTGGTCGATAGATCGACCAGCCAGGGGGCACGTAATATTTAGGCAAGGCGACTCACGAAAATCAAGCACCTCAAAGGGATCACATTTTCGCACATATCCACGTTGTTGATCCTGGGTCACGCTAAGAGCGAAAGTTGGAGTATTTCTGAAAATAATGCACGATTTGTCTACAGTCTTCTTGTGACATACTTTGGGCAGTGAGTACGTTTACTGACGAAGCTTGTTCTATAATAACTGGCGTCCTTGAAATATTCTTCAGGATGACATTTACAACATGTATGCCTATGTTGTACTCCGTGCATCCACAATGTGAGTATATAAATTTTGAGGCCAAACTAGCAGAGAAAAAAAATTGACCTTGAAATGGCGATGTTCAAGGTCAAGGATGCCACCAGGATTTTGAAAATTGTTTTTCCCGTATTCAGCGCATCAAATTACGTAGGAATACGCTTTCAAACTTTTGGAAATACATTTTTAGAATTGGACTTTTCGTTGGGGACGGGGCTGGTCGATATATCGGCAGTTAGGCTTGGGACTCCCAATGAGAAATTCATCGATTTTATTGATATCTTTCATGTAAAAAAAGTCGACTTTAGTGGAAATTTCCCCGTCCTTAAAAGGTTAAAGAAGACATGAAGAACACATACGTTTGTACAGATTGAAAAATGGTAATTATTAACATAGTTACATGTATATTAACATGGCTAAAAAATGGATGTTTTTTGGGCATGATATCTCAACTAGTGGCCTGAAACAAAAAATTAGACAATTTTTATACTCTCGGTTTAAAAGTCGGTTTTAGGCGGTTTTTAGGCGATTTTAGATTCAGTATGTTAATGGCTATAGCGCATATACGATTTTTTATATATGCAAAAATAACAAAATGGCGGGCATCTTTCGAAAAAACTAAAAAAAGATTTTTTTTTACCGTTTTTGGCACAAAAAAATAGTAAATATCAAAATTTAAAAAATCATTGCAATGCGCTATAACAGTAGTTGTAAAGAATATGTGGTTAAAATTTCATAAGGATCGGTTCAGTAGTTTCGAAGACTTTATCAACACCGCCAAGAAACGTTGTTTCCAGAAAAACACGTTTAATGTTTGTTTGAGTTACATGAATACATAACATTTGAAAAAAATGTATTTCGAAAGTTTATTTATTAAGGCAGTCCTCTAGTTTCTCGGGTCGAAAAAATCGATTTTTTTTTTCATAAATCACATCTACAACATGTGTAGAAAATGTGTGCCAAAGGATTTTTCGATATTCGAAGTGGTTCACAAGTTCCGGCCCTGGAACGGAGCAGGTATGAGCTTCTCGGAGAGGCTGAGCAATTCAAACACAATAAACCGCCTCTTTCTGAAGCAGTTCAAAAAGTTATAAAGCCAATTTATGAGGCTTTATCCAAAGAAGAATTGTTAAGCAGATGCCTGGGAGCGGAAACTCAAAATAATAACGAGTCGCTCAATTCGTTAATCTGGACTTTTGCTCCGAAGCACCTCCATTCTGGGCCAAAAGTGGTTGAAATCGCCACGTTTCTCGCTGTCATAATCTTCAACGAAGGATTCAAATCTATCCTGAAGACCTTGGAAACCATGGGAGTGAAAATCGGCCCACAAGCTAAAGGATATGTTCAACAGCGTGATAGCTCTGGGATCGACCGTTCCGAAAGGCGCACGAGTGATGTTGTAAAACAGGCCCGAATCGCGAAAAGGGAAGCAGCTCTGTGTGACTTCCAAGAAGAAGAGGAAGGCCCATTGTATGGTCCAGGCATAGCAGATTGACGGTGAGATGAAATTTTTAGTATAAATCACATGCGCGAACTTTCAAACGCGTTTTCCTCGTAACACTATTTTTCGAAACGGTGACCACGATATTTCAGAAACTACTGCACCGATCTTGTTCAAATTTATACAGCATCTTTAATATGTTATAAGCCAGCGATTGGATTATCATGATTGCTTCGATAGTTTTTTTTGTACGAGCGAAAAACTTAAGAAAAAATGAGTAAAAAATAGAATGTAATTTTCAAAAGTGTATAAAAAAGTCAATTTTTGTAATTTAGAATTTACTCTAGTTCAATCGCTAGTCTCAAATATGAAGATTAAAATGCCGTTTGGTTTTTTGATTTCAGATAAGCAGAACAGCCGCAATCTTGGTCACCGTCAAGCACCTCTTTTACTTGATGTCTTCCTGTCGGCCACTATAACCTTTATTCTATTATATATTTTGACTTCAAAAAATTTGTAAAGCTTATTTAAATGTTAATAAAGATTATGCAAAAACAATGAGATTGATTATTTGGATGCTTTGCCCGTAAAAAATTATTGAAAAAGCCGTAAAAAAACAGCCGAGAAACTAGAGGACCGCGTGAAGTGTAACAACTTTTATATGAATGTCTATAATATAAATCTATCAAAAAAAATCATGAAAGTAGCCTTTTTTAGCGTCTAAAGTGAGATGACCTCTTAAGTTTGAAGAGCGGTGATGGACAAATATGATCAAAGCTTCAAAATTGCATTCAGTGTGCGATTCCAGGGCCATACACCACACCTTGCTCAAAGAGCTCATTAACCCCTTCGTTGGCATTGACGCAATAGTGCGTCAAATAATTCCGTGCCCTGTGTGGCATTAGGGCAAAAGTGCGTCAACCTTTATTTCTCTATTTAACTTGCTCTGAGTTGAAATCGTTGAATCCGACTTTGAAGACAAAATTTGGAAATTCAAAATGGCGAACAAAAATAAAAAACTACTCGATTTAGATGAAAATTAGTACTCCTGGATTTTTGAGGTCACTTATTACGAATGTGAACTTTGAATTTGAAAATTCAAAATGTTCAGACTTATAATCAGTGACCTACACAACCTATGATAACCGAGTGTCATCTAAATCAATCTGTATTATTTGTATCTTCATTCGCCATATTTGTTGGTCATTGTGAATTCCAGAATTTTTAGTTCAGATTCGTAATCAGCACCCTCAAAAACTGCAGAGTACAAGTTTTCAGGATAAAAAAAATTTCCCCCGTTTTGGGTACTTTTTGTCAAATTCTCTCTGCCAACGAAGGATTGCGATTTTCGGGCACTCATTCGGGGCTTTTCAGGTACCCCGAATAATAATAAAAACAAATCTCAATAGACAACTGACGGATAGTGCCAGGGAGGCTAGAGTGGGAGGAGTCCGATCTCTTATGGAGAGACTTGAAAAAAGTGGCTACAAAAATGTGGTCATACCGGGATGGCGCCACTATTGCTAAGACGTCGAGAAGTGAGCTGCGTGTGACAGAGACGGAACAAGTAAATCAGGGAGGCTAGAGTGGGAGGAGTCCGATCTCTTATGGAGAGACTTGAAAAAAGTGGCTACAAAAATGTGGTCACACTGGGATGGCGCCACTATTGCTAAGATGTCGAGAAGTGAGCTGCGTGTGACAGAGACGGAACCATGGAGGCTAGAGTGGGAGGAGGCCGATCTGTGATTTCAAAGTGGCTACCATGGAGACTAGAGTAAAGGAGCCCGAACGCAATGCTGGCGAAATGGTTGTGAAAGTGATGAATGATCCGCGGATTGTACCCGCCTGGCGGCGCTACCACTGCTGGCTCCGTCCGCGCGGTGATTTCGAATCGCAATTTCGTATATTTCTTCGATCCGCAATTAGTCGTATATTTCTTTCTTATTAGCGCGGTTTATAATACTTAAGAGTAATATTGATATGCTTTTGTTTAAATTATGAAATGATAATATATCAGTAACTTTTTACTTGGAGGTGATCTATACTGTAATTGTTTTATTTGTATACGGTGACACGTACGATTAAAGAGCCATAATGTGAATATTGCATACTGGATTTTCAAGAAAAATATTTTTTTCGTCGCTACAAAAAGAAATAATAAAATGTATAATTTACATCAAGCCTCAAATCAACCAACAAACCAAACCGAATCTAAACCCCAGGCAGGGCAACAACTTAAATATTAGAAAACTACCTATTCTAGTGACGGAAGGGACATGCGGGGTAAGCGCAATATTTACCCATGGCGAAGTGAAATCAAAAAATAAATCCAATTGAATATTATAGGCAATACATTATAACGAAATGGGAGCGAGGGGGATTTATATTAAAGGATTTGAATATTTAACCTAAAAAACGTTTTTTTATCCAAGCACCATGCATTACATTTTTGCTGTATCAAAGGAATCTCTAACAGCATTAAAATTAATGGCAATTATAATTAAATTCGGCGAAGATAGCATGCAATAAAAGAAATACAAACGATTTGGCAAAATGAATCAACATGTAGTTGCACATGCCGATGTCAATATTTGTCAATATTTTCGCCAATTCGCGAATTAATTGCATAAACATAATATTAAGGTTCAGTTCTTACCTTTATTGGATCGTCTTTTTCTGTTTTGATTTTATAAATACTTTTAATACCGAAATATCACTCAACGATGCGTGACAGCGTAAACTGTATGTAACTGACATATATATAATACTCACATATATAGTAACTGACAGTAATACGTCACTGTATGTATGTCACAAACACTGCTAAGCCGGTCCTCACGCACCTATCCTATTCGGTACCAGGCGCTGGTATCGCTTGCGGATATTTTTCGAACTACAAGATCTTTCATCACTTTCGCGATCCACTTTTCGACGATTCCGCCATATGCGTTCGGGCTCCTTTACTCTAGTCTCCATGGTGGCTACAAAAATGTGGTCAGACCGGGATGGCGCCACTATCTCTAAAACCTCGAGCACGAAGCTGAGTATCGATGTCGTGTAAGAGAGATGGAAGAGGATCGAATACGCATCCCAGCAAGCAGTGCAGCGAGATCGCGCGCAAAAGTTACCCCCTCTCTGGTCTCTTACGAGCCCATCACACAATCATAGTAGCGCGTGTCCGTGAGCGAGCGACGCTCGGACATCTTCGGAAAGAGCCGAGCGCGCCGAAGTTTCCCGACCGCTCCTTCGGCAGCTACACCAACACATGGACGCCGAGCTCGTTCATGTGCGGCCAAGCCGAAACGAAGGCTTCAAGGGAAAAAGCAATGTGAGCACGACTCGCGCGTGACGTCACCCGACGGAACGCGCGAGGCTTTTAGATGATTTCGATGCTTATTTAGCTCTTGATTCTCTGCGTTATCAATGTATACAAAAAAATGTATCGCGCACCCTGATTGCTTATTTTTTTAGTTTATACGTTAATTTAAATATAATTATGAATCCAAATTACAACTTATTTATCTTCTAAAAAATTGTTTACGCTTTACTCACACCCGTCCTTATGCCAAATAAATTATAATTAATAAAAGTAAGCGGAAATATATTTATATTCGTATTATTATATTAATTCTCATAATTTCATCAAACGATAAAGCATTATCCCCAAAAGCAAGCCAATCAACCATCCGGCCGCGAATCGTCAGTACTAGAAAGTGTATGTTCTACAAGCGATGGGATGGTCCCGTTGGTAGCGTTCCTGGCTTCGGTCCGCAGAAGCGTAGGATCGTTCCTCGCGCTCGGTGCTTTTTTTTAAAATTATTATCACTATTAATTCTTGTTTGATTAGTTATTTTTATTAAGTTATCATTATTACTTTTATTAGTTATCTTTTAGTGCCGAAAAATTTATCGCACACTCCGACCGCTTATTTGATTAGTTTGTACGTTAATTTGAATGTAATAATAAATCTACATTACAACTTATGTATCTTTTCAAAAATTGTTTGCGCTTTACTCACACCCGTCTCTATGCCAAATAAATTGTAATTCATAAAAGTAAGCGCCCTGTCATTTTGGTCAACCGGTTGTACAAGACAGTTGAGTCAACGTAAAAGTTCAACGGTTGAATTTGGACAGCTTCTCAACTGTTCATCTTTGAAAGTCGACCATCCTGCGTTTTCTGTGGATGGTTGACTCGATGGTTAACTCGGCGGTTGATTGGATGGTTGACTCGACGCAATATATTTAATGATTAATCAAATTATACTGTCTTGATAATTAAATTGATGATTTGCGGAGAATTGAGTCATCAAACACTGGGGGGGGGGGGGGGGGGGGGGGAATATCCGCAGCAGATTGTGCGACGGAGTCAGACAACCATCCAGCGAAAACAAAATGGCCGCGGTTAAACAACCGTTGAATCAACCATTAGGATTTTTTTTACGGTCGACTTTATAGTTGTAAAGGTGTCCAAATTCAACCGTTGATTATTTCGGTTGACTTTGCAGTTGCCAAAATTGCTAGCGCGGAAATATATTTATAGTCGTATTATTATATTCATTCTCGTAAGTTACGATTCGCGGCCGGATGGATGTGGCTTGTTTTTGGGGATAATGCTTTATCGCTTGATGATAGTATATGAGAATGAATATAATAATGCGAATATAAATATATTTTCGCTTAGTTTTTATGAATTACAATTTATTTCGCATAGGGACGGGTGTGAGTAAAGCGCAAACAATTCTTTAGACGATAAATAAGTTGTAATTTAGATTTATTATTAAATTAAAATTAACGTACAAACTAATCAAATAAGCGGTCGGAGTGCGCGATAAATTTCTCGACACTAAAAGATAACTAATTAAAATAATAATGATAACTAATAAAAATAACTAATCAAATAAGAATTAATGGTAATGAGAATTTTAAAAAAAGCACTGAGCGCGGGGAACGATCCCGCGCCCCTGCGGACCGAAGCCAGGAACGCTACCAACGGGACCATCTCATCGCTTGTAGAATATGCACTTTCTGGTACTGACGATTCGCGGCCAGATGAATGATTCGCTTCTTTTTGGGGATAATGCTTTATCGCTTGATGAAAGTATGAGAATTAATATAATAATACGAATATAAATATATTTCCGCTTACTTTTATGAATTATAATTTATTTGGCATAAGGATGGGTGTGAGTAGAGTGTAAACAATTTTTTAGAAGACAAATAAGTTGTAATTTGGATTTATTGTTATATTTAAATTAACGTATAAACTAAAAAAAAGTGATCAGGGTGCCCGATACATTTTTTTGTATACATTGATAACGCAGAGAATCAAAAGCTAAATAAGCATTGAAATCGTCTAAAAGCCTTGCGCGTTACGTCGAGTGACGTCACGCGCGAGTCGTGCTCAGATTGCTTTTTCCCTCGAAGCCTTCGTTTCGGCTTGGTCGCACATGAACGAGCTGGGCGTCCATGTGTTGGTGTAGCTGCCGAAGGCGCGGTCGGGAAACTTCGGCGCGCTCGGCTCTTTCCGAAGATGTCCGAGCGTCGCTCGCCCACGAACACGCGCTACTATGATTGTGTGATGGGCGCGTAAGAGGCTAGAGAGGGGGTAACTTTTGCGCGCGATCTGGCTATATATCATTTTGCATCTCTCTCGCACGCAGCCTACTTCTCAAGTATCATGCTGCCTTATGCACAGTTCACTTCTCATCATTTACTTGTTCCGTCTCTGTCACACGCAGCTCACTTCTTGACGTCTTAGCAATAGTGGCGCCATCCCGGTATGACCACATTTTTGTAGCCACTTTTTTCAAGTCTCTCCATAAGAGATCGGACTCCTCCCACTCTAGCCTCCCTGGACGGAACAAGTAAATAATGAGAAGTGAACTGTGCATAAGGCAGCATGATACTTCGTAGGCTGCGTGCGAGAGAGATGCAAAATGATATATAGCCAGATCGCGCGCAAAAGTTACCCCCTCTCTAGCCTCTTACGCGCCCATCACACAATCATAAGGTTTGTTCGCGCTAGCTGCACTCTACACTCGCCAGTGTAAACGGAACTAGGGCTGTGTCTAGGGAGTGTAGTTTATTTCCTCGCGGGTACGCAACTCTAGCGCGTACGCGATAGTGTACAAGAAACATGCCGGCGACGTAGTGGACCTCAAACCTCAAACAACACATGAGATTACGGAGTCTCATCTAACCGTTAAAGAGATATACCGTGCAACCTTAAGTTTGTTGATCTCGTAAACTGATTACAATGGACGGTGTTATTGAAATTATTAACTTGTACTTGTAATTGCGCCCAGAATGGATATATTGATACCAGTTTTACATAGAATGGAGTGTTAGTGATACAATTGTAAAAATCCAAAACCTTCACAAATGCACACGTTGTTGTCAGCATCAACGACTAAGCCGCCTTCTGAATCTCGGAACAGCACTGCTGACTTAATTTATAGCTCCTGTTCCATGTTAGCTTCTGTTTGCGTTGATAGTAGATTGGAACGTATTGTGATACTGCGAATTTATAATAAACACTTGTCATTATATCTTGTCAATTTTTTAATCGCCTTGATCAATAGAAATTGATAATTATAATACTTTGTCATTTTGAACCTTTATTATTGATTGTTTTTCATAATAAATGAGAATTTGTTTGTGATTGCCTTATACATTGGAGGTCATGTCAATTTTTTAATCATCTTGATCGATATCGATTGATAATTATAATAGTTTGTTATTTTGAACCTTTATTATTGATTGTTTTTCGTAATAAATGAGAATTTGTTTGTGATTACCTTAAATATTTTAGGTTATGTAGTACTTACCTCTGTATACACTCACTGACAGTTTCGCTGGTTATGGGGTTGTTCTAGAATATCACTGTTACACTTTTCGTGTACTTTTACACCTCGTTGAGATCGAGTGTAGAAAGTCTAGGGTTAGTGGCACGAAAGTGTAGCTACACTCGTAACGCGAACAGCGGCGCGTGACGTCATTTCCGTTAAAACGAACGCGAAAGTGTACACTCCCTAAAAAAGTGCAGAAAGTTTAGCTAGCGCGAACAAACCTCGTGTGTTAGACCGTGCTCGTGGTCACTAGGCGAAACGGCCGGTGCTTCAATTTGAGGACACCCCCACCACCAGAGTTTCCAGACCTGTATGTTTGACCGTGTACAAGACCGTGGTATGACCAAATGTATAAAGGTTCAACTTGAACATTAAAAATCTCCGAAATTGTGTTGTGGAACGGATTAATTTTTGTACAGTTAATGCAGCCTAAATTAATCTCTGGCTGATATAAATTTTAACCGTCTACAAGGATTTCGATTTCAATGTCGAAACTATGAAAGCAACACGTACGTGACGTCCAGGTGTTTCTGCATTGCCGACCGAGAGCGTTGTTTTTCGTTGTATATATATATATATATATATATAGATATGCTGTAACTGCGACTGTTGACCCCGGCTGATCTTCCGTTCAAACTGCGTTTGGTACATCGAACAACGTTCTTGTAGGGAAGGAAAGTAAAAAAAAAATATGCCGCATACGAGAGGCAACGAAATTCACGAATTGTTCGAAGCAATGGCATACAACGAAGTCTCGACTATCAGTATCGATCAGGTTAGTTTTTTTTCTCTACACCGCGACGATTTGTTTTCCTTTACAAAGCAAAGATTACACGACTCTACGAGAGACTGCTTAAAACTGATAAGAAAAGTGAACTCAATGTCCATTGCTAACTACCGGAAAAAAAACGTTTTCGAAGATACTCTGACATTAAGTCTTCTTTCGGTTACAAACAGACGATCGCTGATTTGGTGAAGCGGCACGATATTTGCCAGGACAAAAGCGTGTCCCTCAACGATGCGGAGGAATTGGCCAAAAGGTAAAATTCTAGTTGCATGTTGTGATCGGCTACTCTGCAAAGCTTGGTACGCCTGAGCGGTCACCCATCCAAGTATAGTCCCAGGGCTACGTCGCTTGATGTAGTCCCTTTAAACGTCTCTTTAAACGTCATTTTTATAGCGGTCGCTTTTTTTATATTAAATTTTTTCGCCTATTCGCAGGCTCTCGGAAATCGCGGATATGGTGGAAAAGGACCGGTCTGCGTTGAACAATATTTTTTCAAAGAGGGTGCCAATTGCAATAGAAACGCCAGCCAAGGATATCGACCTGCTGATAAGCTTCGCCAGATACTACGCGACTCTCATACTGCAGAACAGACTGTGGTGCCATGTCAATATCGGTGAGAGTGTTTGGCGTTAAGGGGTTGCAGCTGGTTCAAATTTTGGAAAATATCGATTTTTGGTTCTCTACGACTTTTCAAAATTCAAGGTTTCTCAAATGTAAAGATTTCTGAGATCTACAATCTGAATATATTCTTTGAAAATTTAAAGTCGATCCGTTGGAAAATGAGGGAGTTATGGGCGTTTGTAAGGTCAGTGAACTTTGAGGAGTTTCGGGACAATTGACGGTATGTTACCATTTGATTCAAGTTTATACAGTATACATATACTGAATTCACCCTCCAAGTTTTAAATCGATCGTCTACACCATTTCTATACAATTTGCAATTGAAAAAACACTTTGTAACAGAGGGAAATTCCCACGCTCATCGTTGAATGCCAGTTCAATGCACGAAATTGTGCGTAAAAATGCTTAAAATGTTATGAAAAACTTCCGAATTACTCGCAAGGAGCATCACTCAAGGGTCTGCCTTCGATTTTGTTGAAACTCGATTGATATATGTGCCAAAGCATTGAAAACTATGAGACACTTATTTTTTCTAATCTGCGGAAAATCGTTTTTAAGGGGACAAACGACCCCTCACAGATCGGTGTGTCACCTCTTAATTTGATTTTTTTCAATTCTGCCGTGGATTTTTCATTTCTGTACATTGGAGAATTTTGGTTTTTGTTTTATTTAAATCGGTGGATTGCTTGCAAGTGAAACTGCAAAACTACCCCTCAACACGCCTTATTTTGAGGGGTGGTTTCTTCCCTTAAAGCCGTTTTTCCGGAGATAACAAAAAAAATACGTGTCTAATAGTTTTCAATGTTTTATCACATACATGAGTTTCAACAAAATTAACGGCAGACACTTAGGTGATGATCCTTGTCAGTACATTATCACAATTTCGACATCAGTGTGAAAAACTCAAATTATTCAGTACATTATGAAAATTTCATTTCCCTTTACATTATCAGAATTAGGCGTCACGCTGTGTTAGAAAGTGTTTCTTTAATTGTAAATTCTATAGAAACGGTGTAGACGACCGATTTAAAATTTAGAGGGTGCAATCAGTATACGACAAAGTATTCACTATATAAATTTGAATCAAACGATAACATATCGTCAATTGTCCAGAGACTCCTTAAAAGCATTGATCTCAAAGTCCATTTTTTTAAATCGGTCACCACAGTATCTCAAAAATCTCCACAACCATCAAATATTAGTTTAACAAGCTTCTTTCACACATTAAAAAGCCGTACTTGAGAAAAGGATTTTCTTTAAATGCATAGTTTTTTTTACCAACGAAAATAGAGCGATTTTTTCACCGGAAATCAATACTTTCACTTTGGACCGCGGTCATTTTGTCAAACATCAACATTTTATTAAATTCTTCGTCCAAGCACTAGGTGGATTCGTGCAAAAACTAAATGCGTCTGTTTTTTTCGGACTAGTTGCCATGTCCGTTTCGTTCGATTACCTACCGTAATGTTACGTAGCTTAAAAACTGCACCACGATATACACTATACACTGGTAAAAACCGCCTTCAAATCCGACCATTCGCTCCAAAGTTTATCGGGTACAGACAAACCGACAAACTTATCCTTTTATGAGGGCCATCATCCACCAAAGCGGAGATGAGCGAAGCTCGAAAAAAAAAAAACAAGAAATAGAATCGCCTCGCTCAGATTCGATGGACATGAATTCAGCGGATTAGCTGCTTTTTCCTAGCTCTGCTCATTTCCAGTTTGTTGTATGGTGGCCCTGTGTGTAGAGTGTAGAGATGGTTTGTTTCCGAGCAGCAGTGGTCCCTGCGAGGGACATTTTTCAAATGGCGGTCTACCACATTTATAAACATTTTTCAATACAGCAACTGCAAAAGATACTTTTACAACTTTACCTGCACATGTATTCCCAGAAAAAAATCCTCTTTATTCCAGCCCTGAAGTTTAGCCTTTTAAGGGGCCAGTCCACTTTGGAGCCACGAAAAAAAGGCTATTGTCGCTACTTTTTTTGTTGATGATTTTATAAAAGATATGAATATAAAAGTTGTTGGGCTTAATAAATAAAGTGTTGAAATACATCTAAAAAAAATTTTTTATTCATTTTCAAGTACAGAAACTATAGTTTAACGTACCGCCTCGAAAATAGGTGGGCTAGGTAGCTCTATCACAACTCGGCAACGGCTTGTATGAAACAAAAAAATCCAAGTCCATTAGATTCAGTAGGACACCAGCTACAAAATGACCCTCGGATATAAAGTTTTATCAAAAAATAAAAAAATGGCAGATGAAAAACGAAAAAAGTAAAAAAAAAACGCGTTTTTTCGCAGTTTTTCGCAAAAAAGAGTAAAAATCAAAATTTTTAAACCATCGAGGGTCATCTTGTTGCGAATCGTGTTTACAATATGTGGTTCTAATTTCAAGAGAATCGGTTTATCAGTTTTAGAGATACGATGGAGCTAGATTTTGAAAACGTTGTTTCGGGAAAAACGCGTTCGAAGTTTATACTATGAAAAACTCTTACCTAAACTCGATCGACTATTCCTGCACCGTACAAAATCCCTTCTGATTGCTCAACATCGTCGATTTCTTCAAGTCTTGCTTGCTTTCGATTTTTTGAAATGTTCAAAGTGGGCTGGCCCCTTAACGACGTCACGCCGGTGCGACAAATTATGGCAACTCTTTTTTCTGGACATCTTTGCAAGAACTTTGCCTCTGCTTAAATTTCCCTGTTAGTGAACATTTTTCATTGCATCCGTAGACGGTGGAACATGGCCGGAGAATGCCATTTCTTCAGTCTACTCTGGGCTGTGCACAATTATTCAAAACAGTCATCTCCAATTGTATCTGCAGCACATAAGGTAATCCACACTGATCCCCTATAGATTCGTTGTGTCCGTACAATTTTGTTTAATTTTGCCAAGCGACATTGTTGGGAATGAAAACTAAACGAGCTTAATTCGTCTCTGATTCTCCACAGTTTCGGTCCTCGTGTAGTTCTCGGCGGTCAGAGCAGCATCGGTACGTTAAAATCGTGAAAATCCGTGAAAATGTCCAGTTGAGCCGTGTGATTATCGTATACTGATTGTCCGTGTATGATTTTTATATATATATAGATATATATATATGTGTGTGTTTCGCAGACACAGCTATGATCGTGATGGCCGATGCCGACCTTTATTCGGCGATAAGTACGCTGACGTCCGAGCGCGTCGGCAAGGCCGACTATCTGGATCGTCCGCTCTGGTACTTGAAGAAGATATGGGTTCAAGAGCCGGCCAAAGAGAAATTCGTCGAGCTGATCGACGAGCTTCAAACGAAGGAAGACACGAACGCGATAAGATCGATACTACACGCCTTCCGCAACAAGGACGAGGTGCTTCGTGATCTCGAGAAGGAAGTATACGTGAAAGCTTTGACGATATGGTCGAGCGACGTTGTGAGCGCCAAAAACATGGCGAATTTTGCCGACCGAGTTTTTCTCGTATGGATCAATTCGTATGGGGAAATAGGGCCGGGAGTTTCCCTTCCGTGGACGGAAGTCGAGCATCACAACAGCGTCAAACCGGCCAATCACGAGGCAACGTTGACGAGGCGCGTCGAGGGCAAAAAGAGCGTGGATCTTTTTTACGACGGTGCCTGGCAGGATCCTATGGGTGGACGTTATTGGAAAGATCAAAACGACACTTTGCGAGCTAACGCAACCTGGTAATCGTCGAATGAATCGATTATTGGGTCTATGCGTAAATCCGTAGCGAAAATCGAGTAAATTTCAAACGAAAAATATTTACCAAGAAAAGTGGTTTTACTCAACTAAATATGTTCCATTCGGGTCATGGACTTTCTGCCATCTGTTCGCAAGCTTCATTGTCCATCTTTCGTGAAGTCCTGAGATTTTTGGGCAAGAAGTCATCCAAGTGGTTTTTGAGGACGTCCAGGGAACTGAAGGTTTTATTATTCAAATTATTCTGGAGCGCCCGGAACAAGTGATAGTCTGAAGGTCCACTGGACTATACGGTGGATACACCAAAACATCCCACCCAAGCCGCAATAACTTTGTCCGGGTCACCAGAGAAACGTGTGGTCTAGCGTTGTGCTGATGGAACACAACGTTTTTCCGGTTCGCCGATGCGGGGCGCTTCTAATCGATTGCTCGCTTCAATTTGGCCAGTTGTGAGCAGTATTTAGTCGAATCAATAGTTTCGTTGGGTGGCAGCAGCTCATAATGGACGATTCCTTTTCAATCTCACCAGATACAGAGCGTGACCTTCTTCGGCTGTAATCCAGCCTTTGCCATCGTCTGAGCAGCCTCCCCGCGCTTCGACCAGGATCTTTTTCGACTGACATTGTTGTAGATAATCCACTTTTCATCGCCAGTAATCATTCGCTTTAAGGGGTTAGGCTACAGTAACGGGTATAAAATCATGTGCGAATTTAACAATTTTTTTCGTATGAAAAAGTGATTCACTCATCAAATTAATTGCACATCTACTTAGTATGAGAATCAAGCTTTTAGAATTTTTTTTTTCGATGTAATTGTCGATCAAAATGGCCGACTACTATTTTCTTTTATCTTTTTTTAGGCGCTCCGCGGCGTGACATTTAGCATCCACAATTTTTTACCTAGAACCCAAACAAACCCAAACAAAAATTCTCGTCAATCTACATTAGAATACCTAGAAAAATACGCACGGAATTAAAAAACTATTGTTTTATTCAGAAGTTGTAGGTATTTGAACTTAAGAAATGAATTTTCAGTGAAAAATTTCGCTATAACTGCTCATAAACTGCTTATAAAATGAAAAGTTTTCGATTAATCAGAAATTCCGCACGTACCCCTCTGCGAAATGCAATTAGGAACATGACTTTTAAATTTGAAGTAAATCGAGTGAACATTGTTGAAGTTACTTGTCACGCCAATTGGAAAAAAGCTGTTTCGAGAAGTTTCGAGTAGTCGGCCATTTTGTACATCGAAAAAAAAATTCTAACAGCTTGATATTCATGCTCAATAGATGTGTCATTAATTTTATGAGTGAATTACTTTTTCATACGAAAAAAAATTGTTAAATTCGCACATGATTTCATACCCGTTACTGTGGCCTATTCCCTTAAAAATGGCTCATTTTGATGACGTTTGAACAGCAAATCGCAAGCTGTAATTCGGTCGGTTAAATATTTTTCGCTCTTTTCGTGCGGCGGCCAAACATCGAGCTTATTTACTATCCCAAGCTTTCGTAAATGTCTCGAAACAGTTTATTGGTCAATGTTGAGGTCATGTCCGATCTCTGTAGTCGTAAAAAGCCGGTCGGAGTCGATTAAAGCCTTGATTTTATCGACATCAGTAGTGACTGGCCGACCGGAGCTAGGAGCATCTTGAAGATTAACCCAAGGACCCTGCACTTGGGTACCGCATACCCCACATAATTAGTGAGCAATGCTAAAATCATTTTTCTTGCTTTGTTCAATCGCATTCTTCACGATGAAAAATTTATAGGTTTTTCTCGCATATTCTATTCCCGTCTTCGGTCTTCCAGCGTCCGAGTAGAAAAAAAAACTTTCTACGACAAACAGTTCGTTAGCAGCGTTGATTTGAAGTGCTGGGGTGTGCGTATCCCCTGTGCAGGTTATTTGTTTCGTACAGATAGTGTAGCGTCCTAGGGTTAAAATCGTCACAACGAAATTTCGCCAATGACTTCCGACACACACTTTCGTGAGTTTGCGACGCGTTTTTGCCTTTTCGTAAATAAAAAAGCGAATTGCATCGAAAGTGCACGCTTTTTCCTTCCATATTGAAAATATACCTAGCCTTCTTATACGTCACGGATCTCAATGAATATTTTTTTTAATGGCACAAGACTCAGCTTCCACTTAATACACAACACTCCGTATGGTCGAGGCAACTGCGAGCGGAGGAACAACAACGAACGACATCTGTCGGAATTTCGCTACGGACTTATGCATAGATCCAATATTTCCAATGTTTCGTGGGGTTCAACGTTCCCTTTCCGCTTTTACCTCACGCTCGTCCCTGCGTTATTTCCAGTTCCTGAGAGACGCCCCTAGAGTGTTGTCCACAGCCGGTCTTTCCCATCGTGCCACTGTATCGCATTCGCACGAGGGCACAGGGAAACTGTGGAAAACCTGTGCCTTTAGGGCGGCTGTATTTTCACTGAGTTTGAATTGTGCTCATCATCGAAAAGTCGGTAAATCTGCTGTCCCGCTCGATAGTCGACGCGCGAGTCATTGCGCGGCCGAGCTGTCATCCATCCATGTGGAAGACAGAAAGCCGC
Organism: Ophion ellenae; assembly: GCA_963210295.1. Classification (NCBI taxonomy): domain Eukaryota; kingdom Metazoa; phylum Arthropoda; class Insecta; order Hymenoptera; family Ichneumonidae; genus Ophion; species Ophion ellenae. Next base: position 56,434,906 of record OY723386.1, on the reverse strand, counting down.
ACGGCGATCGCGCGTCGACTCTTGCAGCCAAATAAAATCCCTGGGATGTTCCAACAAGATAACCCGCAGCCCTTTCTGGACCATTCGGTCAGATGTATCGTCTTCATCATTCATGGCTGTTACTCATATGAAAGACTCAGGGAATTTTGAAAATTCTCTGGAATTTTTCCGGAATTTACTTTTTGCAAGAATCACGAAAAATACAACCGATTAAAAAAACTGAAAAGTATATAAATCAATATTTTTTGTAAAATTTCAAAAACAAAACTAATTTACTGTAAAGCTCGGTACATTTGCATTCGATTTGTCGATACACGACCACCTAATTATTGTTGTAGATAAGTGTTCATATCAATCGAATCGATTTATATTTGCACAACTTTTACCAGTTTTTTACAAGGCAATGACCTTCCGCTTACATAGTACTTCACTTATTCACTGCGCCACGGATTCTTGCACTTCGTACTATCTGACATTTCTCGCTTTTTCTCCATTTCCCTCTTCCTTTTTGTTCATCTTTCTGCAGACTTCCTCTATTTCCCTGCAGTACTCATATATCCCTTTTTTTATTTTACTGCCCAGCATATTTATAATTCCCCCCTCTATTGCCAAATCATCTATTTCTTCTATCAACTCCTTCGCTTTCTTTTTTGGGTTCTCTGTAACCAGCTCCCTGCGTTTTTTTTTACAGATTAATAGATATGCTCCAACGTCTTATCTTATTCTTTACATACGCTGCACACCGATTCCTTCTCCCCTCGCTTTCCCGCCCTTCCTATGTTGCTACATTTTAACCTCGCCCACATTTCCTTGTCCCTCCCCTTTACTCCCTCCTCCGACCAGTATTTCCATGGCATGCCATAATTCTCTATAATATATTTGTACTTCTCATTATACCCTGATTTTCTTATTCTTTCCTCTTCCTTAATATTCCCGTTTTTATGTTTTCTAGTCCCTCTTTTATCCTTTCATCTATTTCTTTCACGTCTCTCCGTTCCCTTATCATTGTTATTTTCTCTTCCATTTCTATCTCTCTCAAGGGGGATTATACCTTTGTGAGGGCAAAATCAAGGGTCATTTGTGACAATATATTTAAGAAAAACAAAGCATTTTTAAATTCGTTTTTTTATACATGTTGGTACAAGTCTTAAAGTAAAATATATTTTTTTAAAATTATTTTGAAACAAAATGGCGACGCAGTAGTCGATGAAAGAAAACTCCTTTTTGTTATAGTCCTCCACGGGCGTATTCGCACAGGTCATAATTTTCAAGCTAGAACAAAAAACGAAAAATATTTTGACCGTAGATATAAAAAACTAGTCCGGTAGGTAGGGGGTTTTTTTTTTACAAAATATTGATTTAAAAAAAATGGCGTTAATATGAAAAAAAAAATCGTAAAACAATCGGTTGAATATAGACCATAAATTTTTTTTATTTCAACTTATCAAAAACATCCCACGTACTGGATTAGAAAATCCTGTCAAGAAGCTACAGTGAACATTTCAAGTCAATCGATTGGAAACTCGAAGTGCTACGCATACGCCCGTGTCTAAAAACATAGTTTCGAGAAAAAACGCGTTTAAAGTTTTAAGTACTGTAAAATCATGGAAATTTCGGGTTTACCTTTAATCGGTGATGCCTGGACCATACAAGTCTCCTAATTCAATATTCTCTTGCTCTTCTTTTCTGGAAGACGTAGGAAAAAAAATGCAAAAAAATGTACAAAGGTATATTCCCCCTTAATACTTTTACTAAGTTTTTCCCCCACTTTGACGGATCTCCGTTTGTTATCGCTCTTATTTCTTCCAATAAGCAATATTCTGGTCATCTTGTCTCCTCCATTCTTATCACCTCTCTGATATACCTCGACGATAAGTGATTATATTTATTTTTCACTTATTAGCAACGACATAAAAAATTCTGTTTATAATAAAGAACAGGTTTTGTACTTGCTTTTAACGTTTTTTAAACTTTACAGTGTTCAGATTATTTTTCGAATTTCAGTTTTTAAAAAGTATTGTTTTAATATTAAACATTTTGATATATTTGATCTAAAAAAATTATGTTCTTCATTCGACCCCAATGTCCCTGGAATATTTGGAAAACCTGTAAAAGTCAGGGAATTTCCGAGTCAATAATGCGTAACAACTAGGCGTGTGCGGATACTCGATTCATTCGGGTGGCCGATGTTCGGGTTGGGTCGGGTAGCCGACGCGTTACGTTTTTGCATTACCCGACCACTATCGGGTACCCGAATTTGGTCATCGGGTACTCTCAAATTTTGGGTACTCGTAAACTACGAGTACTCTCAAACTTCGGGTATTCGTATACTTCGAATATTCGTAAACGACTCGGAGATCGGTATCTATTGTTTATATTTATATTTATTTTTTATCTAGGTGTATCGATCAAATAATGAGAGAAAACAAAAACTCGAAGAAGGCGATAAAACGAATAAATGATAATACTGTAAAAATCTTATTTCATCTCACTTTTCTATTCTGTGTGTGTGTGTGTACGTACGCGCGTCAGAGTGTCTGTCTGTTAGGGCGGAGTGAAAAACGGTCAATTTTGGCGGATCTTATCGTAATAGCGCGGAAAAGTTGCGTTTTGGCGTCACTAAAAAGTGTGCGAAAGAAAAAAATTTACAATACATATCTTCTGTTCCGGCAAACGCCTGGAAGTTTTGAATTTTTGAACGTGGGTTTTAAATGGAGAAAAAACCCAAAAAGACCGAGATTCAACGCCCTGCGTTTATTCGAAGCGACAAGAATGTAACTTGAATTTTACGTTTTAAAATTTAAAATATCTTGATTAGTTTCAGAGATATAAGCGTTTGAAGAACAAGTTTTTTTCTGGGAAAAAATGACAAAAAATTAAATTGAGAAGAATGCGAAATTATCGCCGAAATTACCAGTTAGCACTAGAAAGAATTAATGAAAATTCGACGAAGAATCTTGCTTTTATTCAGTTTTTCGACATTCAAATATCTCGATATTTCCTGAAATGCGAGTGTCTTAACCCTTTGAAGCATACATGTTTCCTTACGTGCAATCAGCTCAAAACTTTGTACTCGGGGGTTTTCGGGGTAGCTGATTACAAATCTGCACTAAAAATTTGAAAATTCAAATTTTTTATAAATTTTTTATTATAACCCGAACAAACAAAAATTGTTTGTTCGGGTTATAATAATATATAAAATTATTTATATATTATAATTAATATATAAATATATTTTTATAATATATTACAATAATATATAATATAAAAAATATATATAAAAAAAGGTAAAAAAAATATATGGAGCTAGAAACTCGCTATGTCCTCGCCGTTAGCTCCGGGTAATGCTAAAAGCGTAATTCTATTATAAATTCAGTATAACAGAATCAACATATTGAGCAACTCCCATGTTTTAGTAATTCCAGTAAAATCTCCGGTTTTGGTCCGCCATATTGGATTCGCCATTTTGAATTTCTTGATTTTGAGCTCGGATTCGTAATCAGCGACCCCAAAAACGTCTCTGAATTCATTTTTTGTGTATGGTTTACCTGCTAGATTAGGCACAATTACATTTATTGTCTGAAAAACGTGTTTTTTTGTACTGTAGTGATGATCAACATCCACTAAGTGCAACATAAGCCCTTAATAGTGATATTGTAGTAACAATTGATCTCCTAACATACTAAGTATACATTTACATACGTCGTTATGCGCTAAACAAATTTTTGATTCAAGAAAAACAGAGTGGAAGTAGCTGACATACCAGTATGTTACGATGCTTCAAAGGGTTAAAAGAAGTTTGCCGGAAAAAATTGTAAATATACACATAACGAAAATACTAAAATTATTAAATCAATTATTTGTATTTCTTATGAACTCCAATCTATCGGCGAAGGGTAGAGAACATAAAGCTGGACTTTATTTCGTCCGTGTTTGTACGTCTTCGTGGCGCTATCTACTATGAAACGAAATGTGAAATTTTGTTCCGGTAACACGACCTATCCCGATATGAGACGGGTACCCGAAAAATTCGGGTACTTGTCGGATCATAATCTAATTACCCGCACACCCCTAGTAACAACCTCGTCATTGCTGTCAACGTTAATTTCAGGGACGATGTCGACAAGTGCGTTGCTTCTGGACAAAGCGGTTTCAAGAAATGGCGCGCCCTTCCGCTCAGCCAGAGGCAAAGATGTTTCTATCGTTTGGCCAATAGAATTCAATCGAACGGGTGAGATGTCGAAGTTCTCCACCGATATTCCTCCGACTGTCGATCAGGCGTAATGCCTCGATTGTTTTTGGCTCCTCAGAGATTCGGAATTGTCCCGGTCGATTCGCGTTTGGGCCGAATGGCCGATACTGTACGGCTCAACGTCCTCGAGAATCCAGGACAGCCATGTCGAGATCGTGACGACCAGAGAGCCTCGAGGGGTGATCGCAATCGTCTGCGGCGTTCGCTGTGAAATGTTTCGCCGATTGGTCTGCGCCTGCATCGCCGGTAATTCCGTAATAGTAACGGACGGCTGTGCGGACGACGAGGACAATCCAGTCGCCGGAATCGAGGAATACTGCGACGCTCTTGCCACCTGCGGTTTTCCACCGGGTGTCGTTAATTTCCTGTCCTTTGCCGATCTGCCGAACGCCATTGCGGGCCTCTCGAAGAATCGATCGGTCGCCGTTACCTGCACGGATTTCGTTCATCTGGCGGCCGAACAATTCCCCAATGACGCGTCGACTTTTTGGATCGACACGGAATCACCGGGCGACACGTCCGACGAGAGACTCTACGCCAAATACACACGTCCCAAATCCGTTTGGCTTCCGCTCCAGTGAGAAACTACGATTCGCGCCGGAAATTGGACGGAAATTGGAAAAGGGCAATGAATCAGCGTCAAGGCTCACATTTCGTCACCTTTAATATACTCGCCGAACGAAATAATAATACAAAAAAACAACAACAGCAACATCGATTCACCTGGAAAAAGGCGTTTTGTTCGTATCTCAGTTCGCAGCTCGGTAAAAGCGAATTTAACGGGAAAATTCGACTTTACTGACTTCGTTATCCTCACAACGTCCAGTGAAGTCTCGACGTATCGACAAAAGAAAACACTTAGGAAGAAACGTTATAAAATTATTTTTGTTCTTTTGTTTTGTACTGGACACATCTGCTTTTGATTAGGAAAAATCATTAAATATATGTGTGTAGGCGTATAGTCTATAAACTTTTTTATCTTTCGTATGGTCGATTCGGTAATTGTACTTTGGGTTCCATTGACAATTCACAAGCAGCTATTTTGCGGGCCGACGATAATTCGATCGACACACGTTACGCGTACAAATATGCCAGCATATTATATGATATAGTGTGTTTGTGTACGGGCAACGCCTCGTGCCAACTCTGCCGCGTAATTCAATGATTGATAATCAGGAAGTGTTCGAAGTGCAAGGTTATCGGCGAATATGAAATATTCTGATAACGAGTGGAAGACACTTTGGAAAGTACACGGAAACGTGCCGAAAATCCTTGTACACAATGTATATGTAAAATGAACACTGTACGGGCTTGGGCGGAATTTTTGATAGCCGGCTGGCGGTTATCAGCTCGATAAGCCCGATGTATTTGAAAGGCGGCTGAGCTGACGGAAAATACTAAGGTGTGGGGTGGATGGTACGGTGTGACGAAAAAAAAGTCGCCTGAATTCCTTGAGCAATATTATTGGGGGGAAACAGAATGGAAAATTTAAGCTCTCTGACTCAAGACTAAGTAGAGCTCGGTCATTTATTTCCTATGGTCTTGAAGTTGGAATGCAACGAAAATTAATTGTTTTTAATTGTTTCAATTTTTTGGGCCTCTTTAGGCTGGGCTTGTCACTGAAACGTTTTTACGAATTCTTATCAGAGATTTACGACTACAATTTGCAAAAACGGTGAAATTGGCAAAAAAGACAATATTCAAAATGGTTAAATTTGCACATATGCAAAAAAAATGATAAAAATGAAGAATTGAAAGATGATAAAGTAAGTCGTCGCATTCCCACGATGAAAACGTCGTAATTTTTTCCCTCTGCTTGATTCACACGGCAAATTCGTTTTCCGTGTTCCAACTCGATCATCTCGGCGACTAATTGATATTTGTCAAATTCTGTTGAAAATTCTTCGAGCTTACGGCTTTAAAAATCTTTTTTGCACCTCGATCCCATTACCTTTCCGCAAATGACAGGCATGCGAAAAATACTTTTAGTCATTTTCGACACGAATGCATTTTTCAAATCGCATGTAATGTATCCAACAATGATTCTTGTCACACAAATAACAGCTGTTTAAAAAAATGTAAATATGTCGAAAATTAAAAAAGCCTTTTTCAAATTTCGAAATTCGAATATTTTTGATATTGGGATTGAAAAAAAAAACTTCAAGTTTGAATTCTCGGCTTTGCGAAATTTCAACCAAATTTGACAAATATTAAGTAATCGTCGAGTTATTGAAGTCCGAGCGTAAAAAGCGAGCTGTAATTTGGTATGAATTTTTTTTTTCAGGTAATAATATTGTTAAAGAATTCAGGAGACGAATTTGATTTTCGACACACCACGGAGTAAATGATAAAAAATATTCTCAATGGAATGTCTACGGCTGGAATCCCCCGACGTTCAACTTGTCGGACCCCTCGATAAAATAATCTGAGTTTAACATTCAACAACCACGCGACTACAGTTGTCGCTTATATCTCTCGTTTACGTGCAACATTTATGGATAATTCGCGCGACATTATTTCTCGTTTTTTTTACCCTCACGCCTCGTACGAAGACATTTTTTTGTGGAATGCACGCGTTCACGTCACAGAGCTATTTACACGCGACAGTGAACGATCGTAGACGGATTTTGAGACGCTATTACATTTGACGTTGAAGCGTTTGGACCAGTTTGAGGCGGACTTTGATTTATCGCCTAATCAATTAGCATAGTAGGCATATGTGCGTGTATACCTGATACCTCCTGCTCATGACTTTGGCACCGGTACGAAGCCAAAGTTTACGCGCAACTGTTCGAGAAATACGAACGTGAGGATCGTGTGCGGAGCCAGACGAACGAACGCTGGAATGTAACCCTGCGGAGAGGAAATAAATACGGAGTTGTGAATTAGCGCGTGATCACGATTCTATTTTTTCCTACCGCAAACCGTTCTCTCTAGAGCTTACACCGAGATGAAATTTTTGAAAATATTGACTTTTTTTTTCGTCGGGTTATCAAAATATATGAGAAAAATATTCTCCGACAATTTCAACTCGACGCGTTCAAAATTGAAATAGAATTCTCACTTTCCCAAAATTGAAAGTTTTCAATAATTTTTTACAGCAATTTAGTTTTATACTTTCCGAATTTTAATTATGCAGACATATCAAGAATTGTTCAAAGTGTATCCCGGATTTTGTTCAATAGAAACCGACCGAAGGGTTGTTAAGGGCAGGTGGATGAAGTACTGTCCGGGTCAAAATGACCCAATGTGTCAAAGTCGTGGCTAAATATAAGTGCGTCAAGGAAGGGTTAAAGGAAACATTTCTTCACCATTTATGAGACTTAAGGTATCTATTATTACTTCTTTTGGCTGTTACATGGTATTTTCTTTTAATCTTTAAAAATGGCACCGGTTTGACACGGTCTTCGATACTTCATATTCAAAACTGGCGTGACCTATAGCGAAAAAACTAATCGACCGATTCTGATGAAATTTGGTATAAATCTTTCTAACCTTATTGTCTAAAACATGACCCTAAATGATTTAGAAAATAAAGAAAAATTAACAGAATTTTTGTACTGCAAAATGTAGCTATTTTTTTTCTGAAAATTTCAATCATTTTATTCCAAAGCCTCCCGTTTGATCGATTTTCAACATATTTCACTTTTTCTTGGTTTATATTCTGCGTATGAGTGTTTAATAGAAAGATTATTTTTTTTTGGAATGCCATATAACAGTCAAAAGTAGTAATAAAACATACCCTGAGTCTCAAAAATGGTGAAGAAATCTTTCGTTTGAAAAAATCATGTAAATCAGCTATTTTTTCCTCGCCTAAAGATTTCCCCCTCAAACGCGTTTTTATTAAAAGGACTTTGAAAATCGGTGACCACGGTATGTAAAAAATGACTGCATCGATCAACTTCGAATTCAACAAGCTTCTTTTACATATCAAAAAGCAGTGCTTGAATGAAGGAATTTTTGTCCGACGCATAGCTTTTGTTTATCGACGAAAACAGAGCGTTTTTTTTCACGGGAAATCGATACTTTCACTTTGGACTGCGGCTATTTTTTTTTTCGAAAATCAATATTTATTAAGGAATCATCAGTGTGACATTTTTTAAAAATCAATTTTCCTTTGTTGCATTATCCGATAGTATAGACGGTTATAAACATGGACCTGGCATCGCCGATTGATCGTAAGTAGACAATTAATATGAAAATTCCGCACTCGAAACTTTGAACGCGCCTTTCTCGAAATGTCGTTTTTCAAAACGGTCTACACTCTCAAAGGAAGAGTTTTCAAGCTACTCGTCGCAAATTTTCACGCAACATTCTTCACGCCATTCTTTATCTAGCTATACAAGCTTTTTTATCTTCACATTTTTTTAACGAAAAATCCAAAAAAAAATGGCTACATTCGATACTTTTTTTTTCAAAACGCCGCCTTTTTGTCAATTTTGACTTTTAAAAATTTCATACTGATTAATAATCGTTTTACAAATTTTGTTTCAGATAATATTTAGGGCCACAACCGTGTACAGCGTGAGGTTCACGCTTATTTTCTGTTCTCTATGAGTCCTTTGATTTGACATGAAAAAATCAGACTGGTTAGCGTATTTTAACCATCGAAAAAAATCGCGGAAATCAGCTATTTTTCGACCCGTTACACACTGATGATTCCTTAAATCGTCAGCCGAGCCACCAGATAATTTCATGCAAAAACTAAATGCGTTTGATTTTTTTATTTCGGATGATTTGTTTCCAAGCAGCGGTGGTCACCGCGAAGAACGTTTTTCAAACAGCGGTCTCTACGAATTATTGTATCGACCACAATTATCGACATGTTACAATACAAAAATTGTAAAAGATACTTTAAGGAGAGATATGCACCTAGATGGTCGAGGTCGAGGATTTAGAAGCTGTGAACATTCCGTCGACCGTAGAAGACCTACATTATGGGCCTGGTATCGATGATTCCATGTAAGTTGACAAATTTCATGATTTATTCATTCTCAAATTTTCAAACGCGTTTTTCTCAAAACCACGTTTTTCAAATCGGTACCCAAAATTTCTCGAAAACCAATGAACCGATTGCCTTGAGGTTTTTTGTGGTTATTCTATACACCATTATCTAGTACTTGTCATGGGATTTTTTTTCCGTTACTTAGTTTTTGTTTTATAGGCAAAATAATGACTAATTTTTGGCCCAAAAATCACTATTTATGTTCAAACGTCCGCCATTTTGTCATAAATCGATATTTTCAAAATCGGCTATGACAAGTACTAGATTATACTATCTAATTTAATAATCTTTTTGATTTTTTTTTCAGACGATTTTTGAAGAAACGCCGTTGGGTACCGTATACGCAGATTTTTTTACGACGCTCCAAGGATCATACAATATCCTTGTATATTTTTGATATTTTTAAATAAAGAAAATTAAACATATTTTTGAATGTATATACTTTTGGATCATTAAAACCCCAATCCGAAATTTCGAATAGTTTTCCTTGAAAAAATTCACAAAAATGACCTTTTTTCGGCTCGTAGGTGTATATCTCCCCTTAAACCATACTTTTCAATATAAAATAAATTGAAAACCTGCACACGTTTTTCTAGAATAAATTCACGAAATTGCTATTCTCCGGCCATAAGCTAGGTGCAACCCGTTACACTCCGAATATTGTGAAAATTGTTTTTTTTTACAGATCGATAAATTCAGAAATAAGAAAAAACACTTATGTCACTTACTTTGAAGAACCCTAGGGGCCCCATTTTGGCTGTATATAGAATGAGCTTCCACATACTCTGCAAGCAAATGAATTTTTTTATCAACAAAAGTTTAAATATGTATGATGGATTGAAATTCAATTGGGGTACCTCGCCGAGTATTACGCAATCAAAATTCAAATATGGATTATTCTGTATTTGAGGGCGAATCGAATCTGGATCACTAGAATTTTCATTATTCCTATAATCGAGGGCTCAGCGTCTAATTTTTTGTACCGGAACTTCTCTGATCAAATTTGGATTTTATCATTTACGAATCTTCGTTTCCATATTGAATATTCAGATTCATATTTCAATTAGATAAACATTTCAATTATCAATTTTGAACTCTCCAAAATACGAAGAAACAATACTCAAATTATCTGAATTTGGTTAAACTTTTTTGATATCTGATTATTCCGAATTTACTTCGACTTTTGTTTCTGCTCTTGCCTTAAATTCGCCAGGCTTTGCGTTCATCGCCCTGGTCTTCAAGACGTCCAACGGCTGTGTCAGTGTCGTGGCAATTGCTCCCTGTCGAAAGAAAAATCCACGTGAATAATATAATTTTTCGTGCTTCAATATTTTTCGGAGAAAATAATGTATTTGTGAGAAAAGAATGGCTAGTAATTTCAACTTACGGCCAATAAGCTGGCAGCGAAGTGAGTACCGAGATTATCTTCGAATTTCCCCGATTCCAACATGTACTGCTTAATCTGATCGTAGAACGACAATTGCCCGATAGTCATGAGAGCTGCTCTTCCCGTAGCGGTTGAACAACCGTTGAAAAGTCTCAAGAAACCCTCCTCTCTCGCAACTCGTATCAAGCCGTCCAAAGCGTGCTTGTAACTGACAAGAAAATTCAGCACGAGATCGCGGTTTAATTATTGAATTAAAGTAAAACTTACTTTAAAATGTTTATTTTTATTCAATTAATTTTTTTAATTTTAATCACATTAAACTAAAAAATTAAATTAAAAAATTAAATTAAAAAACTACTTTTTAAAATTGAATGTGAAAATTACATTTTTTAATTAAATTTAAGAATTGAATTTACAAGAATAACAAGAAGACAAACGAGGCCTCACTTTCTACGTTGGTCCGGTGGCAATTTAATGTCATTCTGCATCCGTACGTTTATGAGATCTCCGGGTGTACCAAAAACGCCACCGGCCGCACCGGCGCCACCAGCCAGCAATAATTTTTTATAAAAAGGCGCTGGGCTTCCGGTGCTCTCGATTGACTGCTTGCCCACCTGTAAATTCATTCGTTTGAAGGAATTTATTTTAATTCGTTCAGAATTTCATTTTATAGCAATTAATTCGTTCAGAATTAATTCGTAAGAATTTTGTAAAGTTGAGTTAAAAATCATGCGATCTTCGACCTGCGGTACGATTTCTCGGTTAACAACAATTTAACGGAATTGAGAATTAATAATAGTATCAAAATCATTGATGCTGAGCATGATCTCCCTGATAATAAACGGCTAATGTATTTTTTATGTTCTTTCTGTTTTGCTATTATTATTATTATTATTAAGGGGTTAGCTACTGTGCAAATAGAAAAAAAATCGTTCGTCGCAAATTGGAGAGTACGATCCAACATATGGTGTAGGAATCACAGATCGTGAACTTTGATTACAAACTTTGAACGCGTTTTTCACGAAACTATGTTTTTGAAAACGGTGTACACGATTTCTCGACATCTAATGAACGGATTGACTTGAATTTGGATACACTTATCCAGTATAATAGTAGTTTAGACTTGACCGACGTTTTTCTTCTCAACATTTTTTTCACTAGTTTTAATAATAATGATGACAATGTTTTCGAAAAAGCGAGAAAAAATCTATTTTTTTATAATTGAAACACGATAACAAAAAAAATCTCGAACAAGTCTTAGCTAATATTATCTAGTTTTTAAGAAACTCATTTTTTTTTTGCATCCGATCAACCGGGTGGCATAAATCAAGTACATCTTTGAGACTTTCACGTTCGAAGGTCCTTCGCGAGATTGTTTCTAACATGTTTAATTATTAATATTTTTTTATGAAGTTTGGCACACATCTTCGTTAATGTACATACAAATAAATGTCCAATGGATTTTTCAATCATCGTGGCTTGGGGCTCCAATTTTTTTTAATTTTTAAATAACCCTTTCGGGTTCTCACAGCAGCCTTACCCCTTAAGATTTACAAATTCATCGGGGATAATTATCCTTCGGCCAGATTATATTTTTTTGTGCGTTCTATTCAACGGAGCAATTCTAATGGAAAATCATTTTGTTAAGATTAGATGCAGTAAACATTTAAAAACATATATATATATATAAATTAATCAATAAAATAAAATAAATATGTATTCTTTTTTTTCTTTTTACTAAATTATTTTTATTGCGTCTTTATTGAATAAAACACGCACACAAATAAGTGCTCGAAGAATAAAAATATCGTATTGTTTTCGGTTAATCTGTAAAATTGATATTCTTGTTATCGAAATAAATGTTCATCACTATAACGCGCCGCATATATTTCGTCGTAAATGTCATTCAAACTGGTTTTCTCAATTAAATGACGCAAGAGACTTTTTTTTCAACGTCGTATTTCCTGTGAATTAAAATTTTAATTTCATTCTCTGTTCTTTTTTTTACCTCGTAAGCGCCAAATCGGATAGTGGAGTAAGTGGCCTGACGAAGTAACGAGGCGCTGAGTCCATTGTACAAGGCGAGTATACCCTGTTTTTTAATAATATTCCGCGTGTGCTTCCCAATTGACACTTTGCCCTCCTGTTGTGTCTGCAGTTGGACCTACACGTTTGCATAGCAATGTATGTATTCGAGGCGTCGATCTTTGAACGCCCGAGGCGAGCGTTAGGTTTTTTTTTCTAGCTAAAACAGTCTCCAAACTTTGCTATGTTTACATGCGAGTTTTACAGGCACTTTGGACACTTTGAGCCAAGCTGTGAGAACATTGTGACATGCAAAGCACACGTGTGCGATTTTCTATGGGAAAATATTCCATGTGTTTTGTAACGTAGCGTTAAAAAGTCCCGAGGATTTATCATGCACGTGATGAAAAAAAATTAATCAACGAAACTTCCATAATTCCGATGATTGAATTTATAGAAAATCTGCAGCGAAAGAAATTCTCATGTGGAATTTTTTTGCGATTGAAAAGTCGTTGAATATTTAATATCTAGTGGATATTCTGAGATTCGATTTTGGATCGAATAGAAGTTTCAGTGACTATTTCAAGAATGTATGGAAAGATAAAATCATGGGTGAAAATAGCAGAAGATTGAAATTCTCGAGTATGTGTCCTTGATGTAAAGTCAAATAAGTCGTGAGGGGCGTGATCTGCAGAGATAGCTTCAAATTTCCTGTTCAAAGTGATTTAAAAGAATGGTCTCCCTGTGTTTGTTGAAATTTGGGTTTATTAGGGCAAAAGTAATTAGGACAAGCTCGACTGTTCACAGAATCGCCACATAGTTTGACAAGGATGTATGAAAGAACCAAACGGAAGCTGAATTCTAATATCGGAAAATTAGTCTCCAGTTAAAAGTGTTTTTAAAAATTATTTTCATTATTGTTTCCCTGTATTTGTATGGGGTTGAAGTTTGCATCGTTGGAATGCAACGAAAATTCTCTTCAATTTCTTATTTCCATTTTGATCCAAAATCATTTTTGGCAATTTTTTTTGTAGATCGCCAAATTAGATTCCTAAAAATTGTTTGCGTCATTTCCATAGCTCAAATCTGCCCAAAGAAATTTGCGAAATGAAGAGAGAATGATTTTCGTTGCGTTCCAACGATGCGAATTTCAACGTCATTGTATTTGTTGATATTCGACTTTATTAGGGCAAAAGTAATTAGGACAAACTCGACTGTTCACAAAATCGCCATATAGTTTGAAAAGGATGCATGAGAGAACCAAACAGAAGCTGAATTCCAATATTGGAAAATTAGTTTTACTCTAATTGTGTAGTAATCAAAATCGAAATTTTTCAAAAAGTTTCGTACATACATAAACCCTCCACACAAAAAATCTGAAACATTCTATACTATTGTTTCCAATGCTTTGTTTCATCCTATCTGGGACTGGAACATTTCATAAAAATTATTTGTTTATTTATAAAAACTTTATAAATTATATTTACAGTGGGTAAAAAAAGTATTTGTACATCTCACACGAAACTGTTGTTAATTTGGCTTAATTTTTTTGTTCGTGTTTCCCCAAGATTTTTGTAAACAGTCACCATGTATATTTAGGATAAGCTGTCGAATACAGAAACATAATAAAGCATGTAATTTTTTTTCGAAGGATGATTTGAAAAAGACGACGTGTACAAATACTCTTTTTACCCACTGTATACGATAAATATAATTTTATAAAAACTGAATGAAGTATATTTATATATGAAATTTATATTCTATTTATTTTTAATTAAATCCATTGGAAATTCTTCTTGATTTTCTTCATTTCTCTATTTTCATTATGTAAAATCTTCTCTCACAGGTTTTGGTCTTAGATTTTTGAGGGGTCAGGCTACTGTAAAATGTCAAACAAGCGTTTGGGGCTTGAGGCGACTCAAATTGAAGAAGAAGGTCCAGTATATGCTGCAAGAATCGCAGATTTAAGGTAAACTTATAATTACAATGATATAACTGCTAGTAAAACTTTAAGTTTTTCTCGAAACCATGTTTTTTTAAACGGTGTACACGATTTCTCGACATCTAAAGAACGGATCGACTTGACATTTAGTATACTTATTCAGTGTAATAGTAGTTTTGTCTTGACCGACGTTTTTCTTCTTAACATTTTTTTTGCATTAGTTATTAACATTAATGATGTCACTTTTCCTCGAAAAATCGAAAAAAAATTCAACATGTTTTCTTTGACGATTAAGGAGATTGTAGGTAATAACATGTATTTTTTAATTAAATTTAACCTTGGATTGTGGCTAACGCTCCAACCTCCTTAAAACACTATAACGAAAAAACGGTCGGTCAGGTCTTAGTCAATACTATCTATTTTAAGAAAAAAACTCGTTTTTTTCGTTTCAGCTCAACCGGGTGGCCAAAATCAAGTACACCGTTGAGCCCCTCACGTTTGAAGGACCTGCACGAGATTGTTTATAACTTCTTTAATGATTAATATTTTTTAATGAAATTTGGTACACAACTTTGTTAATGTACATAGAAATAAATGTCTAACCGATTTTTCGATCGTCCAACTTATTCCTTTGAAATTAATTTCCTTAAGGCGGGAGCCTGAATTAGAAGGTTCAAAAAAGCGTTTTTTCGGGATTTTTTTGGAAGAGCAAAAACAAGTGAGCCCGGTAAACATTGAGGTAACTTTTCATGTGTATTATAAATGTATAAGAAAATTCACCATGAAACAATAAATGACTGCAGATTTATCAGATTTATTCCATGTGCGTTTTGCCACTGCAGTCCCCAATCGGCGGGAAAGATGCAGCTCGCAATTCTTGACTAAACCACATAAACCAATACAATTTTCAATTCCCATGTATTTTTCTTCTGGGTGAATTAAGAAAAGCTGAAGAATTCGTGACACTATAACTTTTCTCGGGTTTGACAAAAAAGTGTGTTTAAAAGAAACACTTTAACGTGCTATAAAAATGATTTAAAAAGACTTTTTCAACTTTTTTAATTCACTTTAAAGAGATTTTCATACTGAAGAAAATAAACTTTGTTTTGATTCAATAGGTTGTTTAGTTTTTTTGCTATCACGCCCGCCAATTTGGAAAAACCGTGAAAATGAAAACTGGAGAAAACGCGCTCCAAAGTTTTCAATAGGAGGAAATATCAATATCAAATATTAATCGCTTTTCTGCTTTCGGCCTTGTATCTTCGAAAATATTTACAATTGGCCTCTGTAACTTTATAAGTATATTCTTGGATAATTTATCTATCGATCGAAGGGGCTATACCAGTGTGACACTCAAAAAATCGATTTTTTTGCCTTTTTCGAAAGTTGATGCTTTCAAGAATATCCTGTGAAAATTTCAAGGCCGTATCTCTATCATTTTATCTTGCCAAAATCGATAGTTAAATCTTTGAACGCGTTTTTCTCGAAATGAGATTTTTCAAATTTTCTGACATTGTAACTCAAAGAGCAATTATCCGATTGACTTGAAATTTGAACTGAGTACTCCTGAATATATTTACTCTGCAATGCCGTAGGATATTTTTGATTGGATGAAAATTGACGATTTGGCATTGAAAAAAACGACCATTTTATAGGCAAGAAAGCAGACTTTTTTTCATAACTACGCCATTTTGTTAGATTTTGTTATTTTTCGAAAAACCTACGTCATTGTACAGGAAGTAGCTTCCAGTTTAACGATATTTTTTCCTTTTTCGGTTTCAGCTACGCAATCGGCCGGAATCATATCAGCAGTGGAGGAACTTTTTTTTGGCGCCTCCGAAGGCAGCGCATAAGTAGCTTGGATCTCAATATTTTTCTATGAAAAAATAGATGTAATATAGGTCAAATATAGCCAAATATATTCTTAATTTTCCGAAACATTTAATTGGGTACTGTTCTTCCAAAAAATTCCCGAAAATCACCCAAATGTTCAGCGTTCACACTGGTATAGCCCCTTAAGCAATTAAAAAAAAAAACGATTTTTCGGATCTTCTAATTTAGGCTCCCGCCTCAAATAACCGTGATTTTCGGGTCGTCACAGTAGCCTAACCCCTTAACCCTTCCTTAACCCGGCTTTGACACACTGGGTCAATTTGTCCCAGATAGTACTTCATCCACCTGCCCTTAACAATCCCTCAGTCGGTTTTTATTGAAAAATAATCCGGATACACTTTAAACATTTCTTAATATGTCTGCCCAATTGAAATTCGGAAAAAATAAAATTGAATTTTTGTAAAAAAATTATCGAAAACTTTCAATTTTGGGCAAGTGAGCATTTTATTTCAAATTCGTCGAGGTCAAAATGACCCAGTCTGTCAAGGAAGAGTTAATGAGGATCCTCAAAAATGCTTCAGTAATTCTTGTAGTCTCAATGTACCAAAAAAAAATACGGCTATACGAGCAAAATATATTTTCGTTGCGTTCGAACGATGTAAACTTTAATACCATAAAAATGTGATAATGTTTTAAGCGAGCGGTTCAATCCAAAATCTTGCCCATAGGCTCACAGAAAATCGAGGTAGTAAAGTATTGAATTTTCATCGTTAGGTAGCATTTCTATAAGACTCCCATACATCCTGAAGTCAGAAATTCAAAGCTGGATTCAACTTGGCGAGTGGTCGTGATTTTAATGTGGCAACTTCCGAAGTAGAGGAGAACCGGATACGGTTTTCTTATTTCCGAGTTTTAACAATGTGCATTTTTACTTAATTTTACTCTGTACAAGTTTCATCAGAATCATGATTAATTTAATCCAAGCCTGAGAATGTTATTCCAGAATCTGTTAAATCAATACCAAGCTTAACTACGATATGCACGTGAGAAATTGATTTTGTGCATACGCCACAGACGTCTGTGCAAGTTCTTTTGGCTAAATACCGAGTTACGGCGTTCTCCCTGTTTTTTTTTCGTTACGCAACGCACAAACGAGTTACACGAAGCGTCGGTTGTCTAGTCTCGCGTAAAATACTATTTCCAGATACATTTTCTATTTATAAACCCAAGCGTCTCCGGACGTTTCCATCACCGTGGGAAACTCTAAATCGGCGCGTCCGGCGTTGCTCCAATTCTACTCTCTTTTTTGTTCGAGCAACGAGACATCCTGAGCATTAAAAACAAATCGTACACATGTCTAACATTCGCATTCCGACTAACAGATGCACGTTCATCTTTTCTTCTACGTCGAGTACAACGGAACCGCCGACAACGCGTATATATCAAGCGGAATAATATACCTTGAGAAGATCTAACGGATGAGTGACACAGGCAGCCCCGGAAGAGGCTACGCCACCAAAGTACCATCTCGCGAACTTCTTTTGTTCCGCCGTTGCCATTCTTTTCGTTTGCACTCTTTACTCGCTACTTTGTACCGTGTACTTTATCACGGACGTTTAATCGTGCGACCAACGGCTGCCTGTGTAGGAAATTTAGCGCCAAAAGATCTAAGATAAACGGAGATGACTAAGTGGAGGATCTTCCAAAATTTAGATACTTCTTTTGTGCGCTATCGTGGCAAATGATTTTTCCTGAATACCTGAAATTATCGGTGGAATGTTGGCTTCGTCGTTATCCGATTTCCAGAGCTAGACATGGCTGCCTGCGGAGGGACAAAACAAATTGCGAAATTAAAAATCATTCGAGAAGTTCATGGTCTGTCAAGTTCATGGTCTGTCAAATCTGTCAAGTTCTTCGGCGGACTTAGACTACGAAAATCACACAAACGTTTCTCAACGTATTCTTATCAGAGATGTTCGACTTCAACTCGCAAAAAAGACTTAGGATAACGAGGAAAATGAAGAAATGAAGATTAGAAAAAGAAATCGTGGCATTTGAATGACGCGACCGTCGACGTCATTCCGTGTCAATGTATGCGGTCTCTGGTGACCCCATTTTCATTATTCCAATCTTTATCTCTAAAACAAATTCAGAAGTTTCCACTAGAAAACGAATTTTGAAAAAATAAGTTTGTAGCTTTAATAACGAAAATGTGGGGCCTGGGGTCTTCGGAGACCCCAGGCGTCTAACGGAGGCAGTCATCGAGAAGCAGCGGAACACATCTTCACTAGAGATTTGACTTTAATTTGAACTCCGACACGACGGAAATTTTGAATTTTCGGCTGTTGCGACACGATTGCATCACTGGAGTATCGGTTCATCTAGACGCGAGTATAAAGCGAATCTCTGGTTGAAAGATTTCGTGATTGTATCGACGCGCGATGTGCGGCCAGTCCACAGCTCGGACGTGACGACCGTTAGCCCGAGATCTTTCGCTGACCCGGAGAAATCGATAAATGCCTTTCTTATCGGAAGTGAGAAGATTTTCGTAATCATCGTGTCGTAAAAAGTCAGACCGATAGCGCGCAAGATTTTGACAGCAATGTGATAAGGTGAAATTAAACGAGAGATAAAAATGTGTACCGTGAAAATGCGTGAGAGAGAGAGGAGCAGCTCTCCGATGGCTCCAGGGAAAGCGCTGGCCTCGTACTGTGTATCGGCATTTTTTTCCCTTCATATCGCGCCTATCAGTTTTACCCGAAGCGCGACCGACAAGGACGCGCGCCAGCGTGAGACTTCGATAGATCGCGCGCATGTCAGCTGACAACCACGTGTTCGAGTATCTCCGCCGAGGATTCTCGTTTGTCAAAAAGCGCGTCCCGTTTTTTTCCGCTCGCAAACTTCCAGCGTCATTCGCGGCTCGATCGCTCGAGGATTCGGCTACGAAGTGTGAAACTTCCTCGCCTTCGAGCACTATTTTTCGATCATTCTACCGCGGATTAGCAGCGAAGCGTGAACATTCCATCAAAAACGTATCGAGCGTGGAATGACATTGGGCACCGTTCGTTCGGATATTGGATCGTCGCCATTACTAACCAGACGGCGCCACGCTTCGGTGAACAAACACGTCAAATATTTTAAATTCGCGATTATCGCGTGCACGATTATTTTTGTTCGGTACATCAGCGAATCTCGCGTTGATTTTAACTGTACCCGGTGCACAGGTGAATTGCATATTCGCGGATAAGATTAACGAGTGCATCGTCACAGATCCCGAGTATCGCGGCACGTCGTCGGATGAGGACCGATTAATTTTCGAAAGCCGTAAGTAAAGCGAACACACGTTACCGTCGCTTCGTCATTGCATTTTTAATGTAAATTGGAGACGGTATCGAGCGATCTTGCGTCCGAGACAAAAAGAATCGAGCGTATCGTTCCTCGTGTCGATTTCTCCGTGCTGAGCCGACTTTTAGGTTAGTTTTACTCTACATTTTGAGGTTATCTTGAATTTTGTCAACAATCGTGAAAATTAAGCTCCGTCAATCTTTTCGCACGTTTCGATTTTCCATCGACGCATTCCAAATTGCAAATTTCCATGGATAATTTCCAAATATCGTCCATCCTTCGTTCTCAGCCCGACGAGAGTGCAGCCATGACGGATTCTGTGTGCGGCGCCCTTGGAATCGACAGGGTAGACATGCGCGGCAAGGTGATCCTGATAGAGGAGCAGCACGGCAGCGACGCGAACTTCGTCGTCAATTCCGTTCTGTCGGGCGCCCTTGAAAAAGGTCACGGTATATGTCTGGTGCTTTTTCACAACACGTTCGGCCATTATCACAACGTCGGCATGAAGCTCGGCTACAATTTGAACGTGTTGCGAGAGCGAGGCCAGGTGGTGGTCACGGAGCCGATGAAGATAATGGCGGACAACGTCGAGGATCTGGGACACGATTCGGTGGACTCGGCAAACGCGGATCTGCCGGAGAGGACTAGTCGCAGGTCCAAAGAGACGGATCTCCCGGACATCATGAAGCTGGACGCCAATCTCGTTCATCAATTGTTCGTGTGTCTGAGAAACAAGTGTCACGAGGTGATGAAGTCGCACGAGTCGGTCGTCGTAATAGTCGACGATTTGAGCCATCTTTTCGACATGAGGCTGAGCCTCAAGGACGTCTGGTTCTACGTGAGATACTTAAAGTCGCTGATGGAAGTGGAGCCTACGTTGTCCGTTTGCATCATGACGCATACTTACAAAGCCGACCCGGACAGCTGTCAGCCGGACATGATCGTCATCGGTCTGAAAAACATGGCTGATCTTATGGTGACCGTAGAGCCTCTCAGCACGGGCCACGCCAACGACATCTCCGGTCGCATGAACGTCTCGTGGCGGGGCGACTCCATTAGGAGAAAATATCACTGGGCCGAAAAGACCAGCTACCTGTACAAACTTCACGACAGACACGTCAATATATTCGCTCCCGGTAGCACCGCCGCGTTGTCCTAGACGAGCGCCATCTTGCGATGAGATTTTTTTTTTTCATTCGGATACGGAAGATTCGTGGCTGTCCGAGGGCTTTTTTTTTCGTTCGGATGATAATCGCGAACCAGCGAACGTCACGACCGGAATTGGACTTTTATACGCGCCTCGAGTTTGTGCGACGGACTCTGATGAGAGATCTCGATGTTTCGAACGTTCGTTACGTATGTATATTGTATAGGTGTGAACTTTTACGCTACGCAAGCGCTGGAACAGTTTGTTTATATTCTTATTGTTACGAAGGTACGAAATTATGATTTCAGTGTGATATGATGGTCGAAGAAAAGACTGGGAGTCTTGTACACGCGATACGAGTGTGATACACGATACTAGTGAATTTTTGTATTAAAAAAGGATCACTTTTTGCTCGTCTAAAATTTAAGATTGATATGAGCTGGATGGTGGAGAAAGAAAGGTTTCGGATAGCTGCGATCAATTGAAATGAATCATCACGATCATTTGGTCTCAATTTCTGTCGATTTTTATGATATTTCTGTTTGATACGGTCAATAAATTTAAACTTCTCTCTTGATTTTGATCTTTCAATGTTTTTCTTCGGGTACAGTTTTTTCTTTTATTTTTCGAATCAAGATGTCGAATGTATGCACGACACACTTTATTCACATGCATATCAGTATTGTCAAAAATATATTGGTACGTGAGGAAGAAATAAAGATTTGGCGATTTTATACGAATTCTCGTGATTGTGTTTTTTTCTTTGTTTTAATTATAACAGCCCCTGATAAAAGTTGACTGACGAGGCTCTCTGACGTTCGAGAAGATTTACAGGCGAAATAGAGGTATGGGAAAAACGTCCAGTCGAGTTGGGGAATACATGACGTTGACCCAAGATCAGCAAGCTCTCGTCAAGCGCGTCTGGATTGACATCGAGAACAATCCTCAGTTTCATGGAAGCATATTTTTCATGGGGTATGTCAATGGCTTGGGGGAACTTTTTTCTGCATAATCGCCAGTTTTCCATCTGGTTTTATTCACTGGAAAGTTTTGCTACGCGAAGGATTTTTCCTGCAGAAAAATGTTTCATTTAATTTTATTTCACCTTTTTCTGGAAAAACGTGTGCAAGTTTGTACATTTTTTTTAAACATTGAAGAGTGTGCTTCGAAGTATCTTGTATCTATTTTCGTAACGAAAAATATTTATAAATGGGGTAGATGGCATGGTTTGTGTCGACAGCTGTTTAAAAAGTGACTTTCGCGGTGACCACCGCTGTTCCGAAACAAATAAGCAGAAACACAAAATCAAACGCATCTAGTTGTTGCATGAAATTATCTAGTGCTTGGACGGAGGATTTAATAAAATATTGATTTTTGAGAAAATGGCCGTAGTCCAGAGTAAAAGTTTCGATTTCTAGTGAAAAAAAACGCTCTATTTTCAGTGATAAAAAACTATGCATCGTAAAGATAATTCCTTCGTTGAAGCACTGCTTTTTGATATGCAAACGAAGCTTGTCAAATTTGAAGTTGATCGGTGAAGGGATTTTCTAAATATCGTGGTCACAGATTTTGAAAAAGTAATTTTGAGAAATTTGGGTTTAAAGTTCACAGGTTTGTGGAACATATATATAAAAGCCCGTGATATAATTCCCTAATAAGTAAATGAAAGACCCTAAATTCGTTTAAAAAATAATAATCAAAGCCCCTAAATATTAAATAATAAATATTAATAAAAGCCCCCAAAAAATAATAAATAATAATAATAATAGCCCCTATTTAAAAAATAATAAAAGCCCCCAAATAAATTTAAAAAATAATAAAAGAACATAAATAAATAAATGAAAAATAAAAATAAATGCCCCCAATAAATATAATAATTTGACGATCCGTTGTAAAACAAAATTCGATATTTTCAAAACTTCAACTAGGTGTAAGTCCTCAGTGGCGGCAGTGAAAATATTTTTATTTCGATAAATCTACAGAACGCTGCTTTCGGTAACTGCCAAAAAAAAACCATCAATTCTCATATAACGAATTGTTACTATTGCGAAATGATTTCCGCAAAAATAATGGAATATCTACTTTTTTCAATGGCAGTGGCGGAGCCAATAATCTATTTCCGTATTTAGAAATTTCTCGCTATAGATACAAAGCTTCGTGCGCTGCGGCTTTGATGAAAGTGCGTCAGAGAAGCCTTCAATCGTGATGTATGGACGAGGTCGTGTACCGGATACGTTAATCCCATCATCAAACACACTGGGTGCGACCTCGGTGCCAATTTTATCTCCATATTGCAACGCTGATCAAAACAAATCCTTGGATAAAAATATTGCAAAAAATTTTAACGTTCATCGTATATTTGCACTACGAATGTTTGAGATAAAAAGTTATATTTATCAGCCATTATTGCCGCAAGACTAATTACAGCTAACTACTAAGCCAATTGCAATTTTAATTAATTTTTACAATTTTTTTTCAGTTTCTCACACTTATTTTCGGCCAGGTATTTTTTCCCAACAATTTCACAGATTTTTGAACGATTATTTAAATGTAATTTTGAAAGTTCATAAATTTGAATGTTAAGGGGGGAGATACTTCTAGGCGAGGAAAGCAATTTGCTGATTTTCATGATTTTTTTTTAATGGCAAGATTTCTGTACCATTTTTGAGACTTAGGGTGTGTTTTGTAACTACTATTGGCTGTGACATGGTGTTTTTTATTTTGATGAATCTTGAAAAATGGCAGAGGTATGGAACGGCCTTCTAAACTGAAGTTTCAAAACTGTTGTGACGTATAGCTAAAAAACTAATCGACCAATTCCGATGAAATTTGGTTCAAATCTTTCTAACCTTATTGTCTAAAACATGAACCTAAATGTGTTTGGAGATAAAAAAGTTTTTTTTTAAATTGCAACATGTAGCCATTTTATTCGGAAAATTCAATTTTTTAGTTTCAAGGCGTACCATTTTATCGATTCTCAATATTTTTCACGTTTTCTTGGTTCATATGCCGCGTATGAGTGTGCATGAAAGAAAAATCTTTGTTGGTTGTTTTTCAGATTGAGAGCTATACCAGTGTGACCGCTGAAAATTTGGATGATTTTCGGGAATTTTTTTGAAGAAAAGTACTCAATTAAATCATTCGGAAAATTAAGAATATATTTGGCTATATTTGACCTCTATTACATAATTTTTGCATAGAAAAATATTGAGATCCAAGCGACTTATGCGCTGCCTTCGGAGGCGCCAAAAAAAAAAGTTCCTCCACTGCTGAATTGATTCCGGCCGATTGAGTAGCTGAAACCGAAAAATGGAAAAATGTCGTTAAACTGGAAGGTATTTCCTGTACAATGACGTAGGATTTTCGAAAAATATCAAAATCTAACAAAATGGCGTAGTTATGAAAAAAAAAGTCTGTTTTCTTGCCTATAATCAATTTTCATGCAATCAAAAATATCCTACGTCATTGTGGAGTAAATACTCTGAGAGTACTCAGTTCAAATTTCAAGTCAATCGGGTAATTGCTCTTTGAGTTGCAATGTCAGCAAATTTGAAAAATCTCATTTCGAGAAAAACGCGTTTAAAGATTTTACTATCGATTTTTGCAAGATAAAGTGATATTGATATAAATGATATAAATGATAATGATATTCTTGAAAGTATAAACTGTCGAAAAAGGCCAAAAAAATCGATTTTTCGAAAGTGTCACACTCGTATAGCCCCTTAAAACTCATTACAATACTACCTGGAAAAGCATAAAACCATTAAGATTCTGCGACAAGCACAGAGTTTCCATCTGTGTCGACTGTGGCGAGCTTGATTAATTTACGATTTTTTAATATTTTGTATTTTCAATATATTTTTTTTCGTATCTTTCATATGTATTGTGTTTACACTATGATTTCATAATTTTTCGAGCCGCTGCTGCGAATAAATTGCTCATGTTTCACGATTATCGTTCTTTTTTTGCTCCGAAATGAGCCTTCTTCAAATGTCCAAATAAATATATTTTTTGAAACGCCCACGCTATTCCTACGTCATTGTGGAGTAAATATATTCAAGAGTACTGAGTTCAAATTTCAAGTCAATCGGATAATTGCTCTTTGGGTTACAACGTCAGCAAATTTGGAAAATCTCATTTCGAGAAAAACGCGTTTAAAAATTTAATTATCGATTTTTGCAAGATAAAATGATGTTTACCATAAAAACTGCTGAACAGCTATACCTGGCCCGTACAATGTCTGTCGAAAAAGGCAATAAAAATCGATTTTTTTAAAGTGTCACACTGGTATAGCCCCTTAATTCCGCCGACCCTTAATTCCGCCATCATTTTTAAAGATTAATAAATAGAAAAAATACCATGCAACAGTCAAAAGTAGTAATAAAACGCACCCTAAGTCTCAAAAATGGCGAAGAAAACTTTACTTTGAAAAAATCATGAAAATCAGCAATTTTTTTCTCACCTAAAGGTATCTCCCCCCCCTTAAGATTGCATGATGCGATTTTTCAGATTTTGCGAGACTCATCCCCAATACACGAAGTACTTTACGGCCGATGTTCATTACCCGCTGACATTCGACGCTCGCACCAATGCAAAATTCACCGTCATAATGGAAACCATGGGATACCTTCTGCTCGATTTCCACAGCAAGCCCAAGGAGCTCGATCGTATAATCGGCTACATAGCGATGATGCACAAAGACATGTGTCTCGCGAGATTAGATATGTCGGTGAGTATCGTTGCTCTTGACTTGGTGGAATCAAACATCTCAGCCGACGGAGATCACCCCTAAATGTCAATATTTAAGGGGTTATGGCTAGTTGTAAAAGTCGGAAAATCACTTTTTCTCAGAATCAATATATTTTGACCGATATTTTAATCCGATCATCTTATAAATATTCCCTGAAAATTTCAAGATGACGGGTCAAAATTGACATATTTATAAACTGTTATGTTGACGCCCGTCGGAACGCTCGGAGTGTCGTTAGAAACTTTAAACGCATTTTTTCTCGAAAGTACGTTTTCAAAGTCGGTGAGCAAAATATCTCAAAAACTGCTGCATCGATCTTTTTGAAATTTTTAGGGCTCTTTCTAGATGTAAATAACTGTAAATAAAAACCTTTTGAAAACAAGCTTTTACTCAAGAGGTACTGTGTTAAAAAGTAAAAGACAATGTTCAGTACAATTGAAAATGAAAACAGTATAACTACAAAAAAGTCCCTTCCTTGGTCAGTCATTATCGGTGCAAGTACTTAAACGGTACATAGGCGGAGATATTTTGAAAATATTAAATACAATTTTTAAAAGCTGCAAGCTTTTTTTCAGAAATTTTTTAAGTAGTATTAGTATTTATAACGTTTGATGCCTCAAGCTTTTAAACTTTATAGTTCATATTTTTTAAATATCTACGTTTATGTAGCTTTTAAGCACTTGCACCTATGATGAGTGACCAAGGAAGGGACTTTTTGCAGTTATACGGTTTTGATTTTCAATTTTACTGAACATTATTTTTTACTTTCTAGTCCAGTACCTTTTAAATGAAAGCTTGTTTCAAAAAAGTTTTTTACGTTCATTTTATTTTATACTTTTTTAGTATTAGAATTTGTTTATTTATTCGCCATGCCAGACCCCCATGCCATTCAGACATCGGCGTAATAAAAAAACCTCGCCTTAGGTTATAAAGGTTTTGCGAGGAACTATATAATAGTGTAATTATAAATAGTGCTCAAGTCGACAAAGTGAATGAGTCCAAACTCGATTGTCCTACCATTTGCCATTAGGAAATTGCAGTTCCTACCTCCCACGACCATTATCAGACTCTCGTTATCGTGTGTAATGGAAAGTGCTCATGATAACAAAACAAATGAGCTCAAACTCGACTGTCCTAGTAGATGCTATTGAGGGGCTATACCAGTGTGACACTTTTAAAAAAATCGATTTTTTTTGCCTTTTTCGACAGTTCATACTTTCAAAAATATCATTATCATTGATATCATTCATATAATTTATATCAATATCACTTTATCTTGCGAAAATCGATAGTAAAATCTTTAAACGCGTTTTTCGCGAAATGAGATTTTTCAAATTTACTGACATTGTAACTCAAGAGCAATTATCCGATTGACTTGAAATTTGAACTGAGTACTCTTGAATATATTTACTCTACAATGACGTAGGATATTTTTTATTGGATGAAAATTGACGATTTGGCATTAAAAAAACGACCGTTTTACAGGCAAGAAAAGAGACTTTTTTTTAATAACTACGCCATTTTGTTATATTTTGATATTTTTCGAAAATCCTACGTCATTGTACAGGAAATACCTTCCAGTTTAACGACATTTTTTTCATTTTTCGGTTTCAGCTACTCAAGCGGCTGGAATCATGGCAGCAGTGGAGGAACTTTTTTTTTTTGGCGCCTCCGAAGGCAGCGCATATATCGCTTGGATCTCAATATTTTTCTATGAAAAAATTATGCAATATAGGTCAAATATAGCCAAATATATTCTTAATTTTCCAAAACATTTAATTGAGTACTTTATTCCAAAAAATCCCGAAAATCATCCAAATTTTCAGCATTCACACTGGTATAGCCCCTTAAGGAGTTGCATTGCCCACCTCCCACCTCTATCATCAGACCAACTCCATGGTAATATATTATTGCATTGTCACCGAAGTTACGTAGGTATGCCAAATTTCAGCCCAATCGGACGCTAGCAAGTGCTTAAGAAATGGATTACAAATTTTAAACCGAAAAGACAGACATACGAACGCAGCACGTTAAATAAAAGCTTGTAAAAATATAGTATTAGATCGAAGGATTTTTTTTACGATGTATACTTTCGACTTGATGAACAAAAAATGCCAATTTTTTCGACAAGAACAAGACTTTCACTTTGAACACGCGCCATTTTTGATAAATTTGCTGTTTCGGAAATTCCTTCGACTTATCATAGGATAAACTAATCTACTAATAAAATCTGTTTGATTTTTTAATATTGGATAACCTGATACAAAAGGGCATTGCTCACCGTAAACGTCGTTTTCGAGAGGTGCTTCCCGAACATCGGCTGTAATTCGATTATAATCATATACTTTCCCACGAAAAATTTCAGAGTATTCTTAAGATTATACTTTGTCAAATACCTCATTTTTGTAGAAACTTATCATTGGGTTTTTCAAAAAACAAAATTCCAAAAATGAGCAGTGTTCGACTGTCACAACTAAGCGTAACCCGTTAATCTTTTTTTTTCTCTTTAAACGATAGAACTATATATGTAGAATATTGTCCCAAAGTTTCAAAGCGAAGTTCGAAAAACCTCAAACGTTACAGCCCGTCAACGCTGTGTCTCACCGCTCGGATTCAGAGCGAGAGTGAACTTCAAACGCGTTTTTCTCAAAATTGCATTATCGAAATTGGCGTGCAGGATTACTCAAAAACTATCAAGCCGGTTGAGTTGAAACTTGGTAGAAAAATTGATAATATTGGTACCTTCTATTTGACGAAAACTGTTTTTGAAAAATTGGAAAAAAAAAACTTTTTTTAATCCACATTTTACAGAAATGCTGCGTGAAATGTTGATTTTTTTTGTTAATGCCTGCCATTTTTTCAAATTTGCATTTTCTTCATTTTGATTATCGTCACATAGAAACTATACATGTTCTAACTGAAAAAATGTTTGAACTTTTTTGCAAATCAAAGTCTACGGGAAGCTAGACTGCACGCCGATTCGCAACTCTCGCGGCGACCTTGCTGTAAGGGGTCGTCCATTAATCACGTGAGGTTTTTTAGGCCACTTACTGAGCCCCCCTCCCCCGTAGTGATATGTGGTGAGGTTTCCAGCCAAACCCCCCCCCCCATCCCCCCCCGCCTACATCACGTGTATTTTATTGTGTTAAGAAATGTCAGGCACAACCAATAGGGAGTACGGTATTTGATTATCAAAAGCAAAATAATTTATATTGTCAATATATTTAAATGGCATTGTCCTAGGACCCGGGGTTCATTTGCGTGTTTTATACAGTAACAAGTGGACAAGCCTTTTGTGAATCAGATGTAGGCACTTCACTTTAAGTAGGTGGCCAGTCGAAATTAAATAGAACTAAAAACTGTCTTTTAGGTTACTTTGTAGGCACAACCAGGGGGTCGAAACCTTCTATTCCCTACCGGTATACAAATGCTGCTATTTTCGACCGTTTTTTTTGTTCTACCTCTCCCTATGGCGCTAGCAGTTATCTTACAATATTCTTATTGCGTAGGCGCGAGGCCCGCACGGCGTACATAGCGACCGTATTATATACATAGCCCCTGCGCACGCATCAGGTTGTAAGAGTATAACTAGCGCTGCGAGTGGCAGAGTACGACACTAAAAATGCGGTCATTTTGCGTAGCAAAAATTCCAAAAGGTGCCAGCCCCCTGGGCACAACTTGCCGGTTCAATAGCTTACAGCGGATGCTCTCCGGTTCACGCAGTTACACAAAAAAATACACGTGATATGTCACAACACCCCCCCCCCCCCCCCAGCGTGATCAATCGTGATGTTATCCAAACCCCCCCCCCCCCCCTATTTGAGCCTCACGTGATTAATGGACGGCCCCTAACACTCTGCTACAGCTCCGCCTTTTTGATGATGAGTTAATTTTAAAAAATCCTTTCGTATATTTAAATATACTATTAAAGTATACCTAAAGTTCGATAATTGTAGAATAATTATTTGTTAGTTTGAGAAATCCCTCAATATTGCTTATTTTCTTCGTGTCTAAATGTATATCCCTCTTTAAATATCCCACGAGTGCGCGTTGTTCAACACTTGTTTACTCTTCTTCTTCCAGCATTTCGGAGTCAGTTTAATAAACTACTTGACAGTGACGTTTCCATCTGCCATGACTGCCGAATGCCTAGAGATCACGTCCAACTACATGAACAACTTGCTGGATCAGCTGTCCCAAAAGATCGAGAATTTTCAGAAAAACGAGGTCCCGGAAAATTTCCCAAATACCGGTACAATCCAAATCGTAAGAAAAACAAACAAACAATCAGCTGTTCAAGGCAGGATATACATTTACAACGATAAAAAAATCGATTAATTTTTTTCCCTCAAACGATAGATCTATACGTGTAGAATATTTTTCCAAAGTTTCAAAGCGAAGTTCGACAAACTTCAAACCCCTTTTTCTCATAACTGCATTCTCGAAATTGGCGTGCAGAATTACTCAAAAACTATTAAATCGGTTGAGTTGAAACTTGGTAGAAATATTGATAATATTGGTACCTTCTACTTGATGAGAATTGTTTTTGAAAAATTATTTTAAAAACGACTTTTTTAACCCAAATTTTACAGAAATTTTGCGTTAAATGTTGATTTTTTTTGGTAAATGCGTGCCATTCTCTTAAATTTGAGATTTCTTCATTTCAATTATTGTCAAATAGAAACTATACATGTCCTAATTTTTTTTTTAATTGAATTTTTTTGCACATAAACGTCTACGGGAAGCTAGACCGCACGCCGATTCTGCACAGCTCCGCCAATTTAATGATTGATGAATTTAAAAAAATGGTTGTGTATACTTAACCCTTCGAGGGAAAAAATCCGGAAGAGATCAATGCGTGATAAAAGCCACTTTTTACTTAGAAAATCATCTCTTGCAATTTTCAATTAAAAAACAATCGGGTGATACTCTTGAGATATGATAGTATAAGGGAAAAAGTTGCTTCATAGCGGGCGTTTAGAAAAAGGTATTTATTTGGACATTTGAAGAGGGCTCATTTCGGAGTAAAAAAAAGAACGATAATCGTGAAACATGAACAATTTATACGCAGCAGCGGCTCGAAAAATTATGAAATCATAGTGTAAACACAATACATATGAAAGATACAAAAAAATATATGAAAATTACAAAATATTAAAAAATCGCAAATTAATCAAGTTCGCCACAGTCGACACAGATGAAAACTCTGTGCTTGTCGCAGATTCTAAATGGTTTTATGCTTTTCCAGGTAGTATTGTAATGAGTTTTAAGGGGCTATACGAGTGTGACACTTTCAAAAAATCGATTTTTTTTGCCTTTTTCGACAGTTTATACTTTCAAGAATATCATTGTCATTTATATCATTTATATCAATATCATTTTATCTTGCAAAAATCGATAGTAAAATCTTTAAACGCGATTTTCTCGAAATGAGATTTTTCAAATTTGCTGACATTGTAACTCAAAGAGCAATTATCCGATTGACTTGAAATTTGATCTGAGTACTCTTGGGTATATTTACTCTACAATGACGTAAGATATTTTTGATTGGATGAAAATTGACGATTTGGCATTGAAAAGAACGCCCATTTTAAAGGCAAGAAAACAGACTTTTTTTCATAACTACGCCATTTTGTTAGATTTTGATATTTTTCGAAAATCCTACGTCATTGTACAGGAAATACCTTCCAGTTTAACGACATTTTTCCATTTTTCGGTTTCAGCTACTCAATCGGCCGGAATAATGTCAGCAGTAGAGGAACTTTTTTTTTTGGCGCCTCCGAAGGCAGCTCATAAGTCGCTTGGATCTCAATATTTTTCTATGAAGAAATTATGTAATATAGGTCAAATATAGCCAAATATATTCTTAATTTTCCGAAACATTTAATTGAGTACTTTTCTTCCAAAAAATTCCCGAAAATCAACCAAATTTCCAGCGTTCACACTGGTATAGCCCCTGAAATAACGTAGACGAACGTCGCAAAGAATTCGCATTTCGGAGTAATTCATGTATACTTGATAGACATTTTTTTTATAGTTCTCATATTCATACTTACATTACGCAGAATGATCCCACGAAGAAGAAAAAATACCACTTTCTTACGAAACAATTTACGCCCAGTTCACATGGGGGTCAAAATGACCCCCGGGCCCGCTCGATTTTTTTTTGTATCGACGATCACGACGAAACTGCTGTCGCGAATCGTTCGGCCCTGATTGATACTTACAAAGGACACTCCAAAGCACCCTTACAAGGCAGGCCAGCCCCCTTGGCTGTCCAAAACTTATAGTCATTTTAAATATACTATTAAGTATATTTCGTATATTTAAGTATATCGGCTAAATATACTATTAAGGATGTACGGTGATGACCATGCTAGTAAACTTAGAGTCTATTTCACGCCGCAATACCGCCACGTTTTAGATATATGTATAGGGCCTATTTTTCGAGAAATATTTTTGAAGTATTGAATTTCGAGTTTCCTATTATTTTTATAATATGGAAACAACCTTAATAATCTACTACTCGACTTCAGTAGTACGCCATATCGTTGACGTTTAGCATCGTCGCATTTTCGGTGGCTGTCATCGGTTCCACGCGCCCGGCTTATCATTTTTTGTAGCCGATTAACATGGAGAATGAAAATACTGTGGAAGTTTATCAAAAGAGTAACGGGATTGTACCTGAAGTCCAGTTTAGAGACAAATGTAGATTCTGACGGACAAGAATTAGAAAATGAAAAGATAATATTGCGATTGCAAATAAAAAACGTCGCGTTGAAGTTAACCTCAATGTCCAATGTCCAATCTGTCCAAAGTCAAAACATATTTCATCGATTGTTCCGTTATTTTTCCCTTTCCCAATATTCACAATATTTGCAGGTATAAAAAGGAACGTTTATTTTATATGACGGTTCTCCCATGCTGAATTTATATATAGATGCGTTGTATAGGTACATGTCGCCAGAAAAATTGAGATGCCTTTGCTGTACGTAAAGAACTTCAAGTAAATATCGACGAAAGGCCCTTTATAATCAATTAAAAAATGTACGGCTTCGCACAATCATATTTTTAATTCGCGTTGAAAATGTCCGATAGACGAATAAAATTTGCGCGGGTATCCGGCGTTGCCACACGTCGAGCAAGATGGCTGCTGTTACGTCACGAGAAGTCTCGCTCTCCGAAAACTTCGGTTTTTGCGACTTTATTTCTAAATTTATTGCTTACTTTTGCGGTGAGCTTTCCAATTCAAGGTGCCTTATCGATCACGAAGATTCAACGAACGCAACCATGAGTTTTTATTACGTGTTTCTTGGCTCCAATTAGCACCAAAAATCGATATATGAGAGGACATTCACATTTTGTCGTCTACGTGTGACTAATTCACCAACTTTAACAATTAATAACTCGGAAAGTGTACGATAAATCTCGCGGAAACTCCGCATACGCATGGACGAAGGTCTCGACAATGCTATAAAAAAAAATCGGGCCTTTATCTTGAACTCGCTCCAATCACCGTACCTCCTTGAAGTATACCTACAGTTCGATAAATGTAGAATAATTATTTCTTACTTTAAGAAAACCCGAAAAATTGCTTATTTTTTTCCCCGTCTAAATGTATATCACCCCGCCTTAATAAAATCGGCGCCTTCTATTTTCCTAAATATTGTTTTCTCCCTGTCTAACTACATGTAAAAAAATGCGCTCTTTTTTCAGTCGTGCGGCTCGTGGTCGCTGTGCGGTGAGAAGTTGATCTACGGCCAGACCCCGGCCTATTGGAGCGAGAGGAAGGCTCGTTGGGAGGAGCGTCTCGACGAGTGGAGGATTCGAGAATCGACGATCGTTCAATCGCCGGGAAGTTCGTCGAGCGACGACGAGGAAATCGTGATATCCAAGACCGAGGACGAGACGTCCGAATTCGCCGAGTCAACTGCGCGGCTTTTGGAGTCACATGGTATACCGCGAACGACCAGGATCAAGACCCGCTCACAGGTTTGCATGGCTGTTACGCGTATGAAAAACAGGGAACACAGGGGGAATTTTGAAAATCTTCTTGAATTTTTTTCATGATTTACTTTTTACGAGAATTACGAAAAATTAAACCGACTTGAAAAAAAAACAACTGAAAAGTATAAAAAAATAAATATTTTTGTACATTTTTAATATTTATATTATTCTATATTAAGTATATACAAAAAAAAGTTATGTCCGTGCCAAGTGCAGAAAATTTGAAAAACTAACAACTTATTTACTCCAACGCTCTATGTATTTGTATTCGATTTGTCGATACGCAACCACACAATTATTACGGTAGATACGTGTTTATATTTATTTTTTATTTATTGCCACCAACGTGAACATTTCTGTTCATAATAAGGAACGGCTTGTATCAAGGGAATTGGAAATTGAGGAAGTAATAGATGAGGTAGAAGAGGAGAAAGAAATAAGAATAATAGAGAATTTGATAGACGAGGGATAGAAAACTTAAAAAGAAAGACCATAGAGAGAGAAAAAAAAAGAGATTCAAAAATCGACGTATAATGGTTTATACAATGCGATAATAGAAAACGACGAAGCACCGTGGAAGTATTGGGGGGAAAAATATATTAAGGGGTTACCCCCACTTGCGATTTTGAAAAAATCGATTTTTTTTATTGCATTTTTTTGAAGTATAAGTATTTGAGAATATGTCGTGAAAATTTCAAGTCGATCCGAACAAAATTGACTGAGATATGAGCGTTGAAAGAGATGAATCCGCGTTGAAAGAGCGTTGAAAGAGAAACTTTAAACGCGTTTTTCTCAAAATGGCATTTCTGAAGTCGGTGACCAAGATTACTCGAACACTAATGAACCGATCTTCTTGAAATTTTGCAGGCTTATTTAATACATAAAAATGTAGTCTTTAATCGTTCGATTTTTTTTTCGCAAAAAAATGGCCTTTTTATAGCCAAAAAAACGGCCGTTTTTTTTCGTTAAAATCGAACCATTAACTTTGACTGTCCGCCATTTTGTGAAAAATGAATATTTTTGAAAATCCTTCGATTAAAGACTAGTTTATACTTATATTTGACTAAATCCATCCGCATTTTTTTCCTCAGATGATCCACTTCGCCGCAATGTTGATCACCGCAAACCGTGTATAATCAAAACATTATTTCATTGACGGCCATTTGCCACTAAACAATGTAATAATTTTCAATAAAAAAAATTACTGAAAGTTCTTCAAGATGTGTTCTTTAAGATGGTATATTGATCGATTGAAAAAGTTTTGTAGTTTTCTTTAAAAAAATTCATGAAAAAGGCCTTTTTTCGCGCTACAAGTGGGGGTAACGCCTTCAGTAATCTAATGCCACTTATCGGTAGAAAATAAAACTTTTTTTACTCGGTAACTTTTCAAAGAACTTTTAAAAAGTGTTTTTAAAAAAACGATTTTTCAAAAATTTTACAGTGGTGTCCTCCCTTAAATTATTTTTCGAATTTTGGTTTTTCTCGAAATTTTTTATTTCAATATTTAACATTTTCATATATTTGATTTAAGAAAATGATGTTCTTCATTTTACCTCAATGTTCCTGAAATATTGGCAAATCCTGTGTGGAAACCTGGAAAAGTTGGGGCATTTCTGAATCAATAATGCGTAACAACGTTTGTCTCTCGAAAGAGCGTGCATTAAAAAAAAAAAAACTCAAAACAACCTGAAGTTCCAACGAGCGATCAGAAAAAGGCCTCAAAATGGTGAAAAGGACCGAAGGAAAAAAATGTACACCCAAAATTCATGTCTCCAATTTATTGCAGCGTTTTTCCCCTCCAAATAGAGACATTGGGGTAGTTCCTTTTGTTTTTCGCCGTCTCGACGTATCATCTATGAGTAATTCAAAAACTATCGTATACAAGACCATAAAGTAACAATTACTGTACATTGTACGTTGACAGTCTGTGGCCGAGCCGCTTCGTCCCAAGCCCGGGCAAAGGTTCACGACCGCGGGATCGAGATCGTTCGATCGGGAAAGAAAGCACGGGATTATCGCCGACGATGATGCAGTACCCGAGATCTCAGCTTCCCGCCAAAATACTCCCCGCGAGAGGAGAAGAAGCATTCGTTTGGCCGAAACTTCGAAAGTTCGCGATGCGACGACAAAAGTGACGAGTCTTCTGAGCGGAAAGACGCGGATCGATTCGCGTGGGAACATCGAACTTCCGGAATCCGGGGAGCCTCGAGTTCCATCGAACGGCCGAAGAATCGATACGTTGGCACGTCAGAGGCGCAGAGCGGGCCAAACTCCATCGCGTCCACCCTGACTCGCTCTATGGTGCGACTCCGACAAATTTACGCCCATATTCGATCGGTCTTCAAGCTCTCGCGATCTTCGTATTGACGATGAAACAACGACGCCAATGTTCCCGTCGATTGTCGCTTGTGCGAGGAAAAATGGTTTCCGGTCGTTCAGGCCTCAGAATTAAATTTCGAGCTGCAATCAATCGATACACGATAAAAGTTTTCAAAAGAATTAAATAATAGACGTTAAACATATAATAATAGAAATGAAAAAGCTTTATAATAGCAGACGAAAAATGAATAATGGAAGTTAAGAATAGAAGATTTTTTTAATTGTCCTAAGGTCGTATGTAAATTAAAATTTTAATTGTATGTAGCGTTCTATATAAATTTAGATTGCAATCAAAATGAATCCAAAGTGACATCTCAATCCTCGCACTCGCGAGGTGACTCTCGCTCACGACTCACTATCCCGGCGAAAAAGGCCTCGAGTGCAAAGAGTTGAAGAGTATTTCAGCTGGGTATACTTACAAGGAACATCCCTCAGATGACACCCTTTGATTTTGTTGAAATTTGGACATGTTATAAAGCACCGAAACGTAAGCGATACGTATTTTTTTTTTATCGGCGGAAAAACGGTTTTAAGGGGTGACACGAACCCTCGCAAATAGGGGTGTTTTTCGTTTTTCGTCGATAACGTTATCGTTCTCATCTGCAATGTATAGTGCACCAAAAAATAAACATTGTTGAAATATGCATTTTTTTCAATATCTCGCACCGTTAAAACGTTATCGACGAAAAACGAAAAACATCCCCATTTTTAACCCTTAATTGTCACTGGGTCCACGGGACCCAAACAAATTATTTTGATGCCGTACAACTTTTTTTTTCCCAATGAAACATACATTTTTGTTATATGCATAAGCGTTTCATTCTTTCTTTCTAAATCGCACCTGCGTTGGATGAAATAAATATACTTTTTGAAAAGTCCACAGAAACCGCTATGTCTGTTTCAAAGACATTTTCCAGATTATAAAACCATTTTTTTATTTTTTTTTGTCAATTACAAGAGTTACAGCAATTTTTGTAAAAAAAGTCATTCTGCACGTTTTTTTTGTATATTTAAAATTTAATTTTTGATTTCTAACCAATATCCTTGTATTAAGCAAGGCTCAAAATATACCTCACTATTTTTTTCATATCGCTCAATGCGTTATTTCATTATTTATAACAATTTGAAAACGCCTGGGTCCCGTAGACCCAGTATGACTATAACGTGATTCTAGCTAAGTGTGACTACTAAGGGTTAAGGGTGCGTCGCAGCCCTTAAAACCGTTTTTCCACCGATAGAAAAAATACGCATCGCTTACTTTTCGGTGCTTTATGACATATCCAAATTTTAAGAAAACCGAAGGGTGTCACCTGAGGGATGTTCCTTGTTAGACCGAAACGAATCCAAAGAAATCCGAACACATGAATCCACCCTGGAATGTTGAAGAGTATTTTAGCTGGGCATCGTTCGCCCCAAACAGACCCAAACATACCTAGACGAATCCAAAGTGGAGTGTTACAATGTTTTTCAGGTGGCTATCCTGTGACCAAAACGAATCC
The DNA here is from genome assembly GCA_963210295.1 of Ophion ellenae. Classification (NCBI taxonomy): domain Eukaryota; kingdom Metazoa; phylum Arthropoda; class Insecta; order Hymenoptera; family Ichneumonidae; genus Ophion; species Ophion ellenae. The sequence goes on along the minus strand of OY723386.1, from coordinate 56,397,335 downwards.
AAAGCAACCCAAACAAACGAATCCAAACTGGAGTATTAAACATTAATCCAGCTGGTTATAATTCGAGCCAAACGAATCCTAATAAACCGAAACAAATAATCCCAAACTGGAGCGTTAAAAAGTACTTTAGCTAGATATACTTCGACCCAAACAAACGACTCCGAAGTGGAGTGTTAAAAAGTACTTCGGTTGAGCATCCTTCGCCCCAAATACACCCAAACGAACGAATCCAAACTGGAGTGTTCAAACGTACTTCAGCTGGGTATGTCGACTGAAATTAATCCAAAGAATCCCAAACAAACGAATCGAAACTCAAGTGTTAAAAAGTACATCAGCTGGATATATTTTGCCCCAAACAAACCCAAACAGGAGAATCCAAACTGGAGTGTCAAAAAGTACTTCGACTGGATATTCTCCGATCCAAACAAATCCAAACATATCCAAACAGGCGAATCCAAATTGGAGTGTGAAAAAGTTCTTTTTGGCTGGATATCCTTCGACCCAAACGAATTCAAACTGGAGTGTTAAAAAGTACCTCAGCTGGGTATCCTCCGATTGGGGCCTCTTGGATTGTTGAACCGACCCAGCGACGAGTTTCGGGGATGCCTCATGGTCGCGTCCATGCTGTTGTCACTCGCGATTCTTCGGAGTTTTTCCCTGCACAATAACACTCGTTACGTTATTTGCTCTATAACGAAACGAATAAAAAGCACGGTTTGATATCCAATCAAGTCATCATGGTCATAATTGCAGGACAAAAAAGACGTCCTCACTATTAAGGGGCTGTACCATTTTCTTTGCCTTTTTCGACAGTTTATACTTTCAAGAATATCCTGTAAAAATGTCATGGTCGTATCTCTAATCATTTTATCTTGCAAAAATCGATGGTTAAATCTTTAAACGCGTTTTTCTCGAAATGAGTTCTTTCAAATTTGCTGACATTGTAACTCGAAGAGCAATTATCCGATTGACTTGAAATTTCAACTGAGTACTCTTGTATATATTTACTCTACAATGACGTAGGATATTTCTGATTGGATGAAAATTGACGATTTGGCATAGAAAGAAACGACCATTTTATGGGCAAGAAAACAGACTTTTTTCACAACTACGCCATTTTGTTAGATTTTGTTATTTTTCGAAAATCCTACGTCATTGTACAGGAAATACCTTCCAGTTTAACGACATTTTTCCTTTTTCGGCTTCAGCTACTCAATCGGCCGGAATCATGTCAACAGTGGAGGAACTTTTTTTTTGGCGCCTCCGAAGGCAGCGTATAAGTCGCTTGGATCTTAATATTTTTCTTAATAAATTTTTCTTCTTAATAAATCTTAATAAATTTTCAGCGTTCACACTGGTATAGCCCCTTAAACGTTACGGAAAGTAAAAAACTTGTGGCTATCAAAGGCCAAAGTTTCGGACGGCAGTTTCCGGTAGAATGGTCGATAGTCTATCAAAACGGAAAAGATTCTGGAAATAAGGCCTCGAAGAGATCCAATACTGACTGATCTTTCCTGGCCGCTGTGGATATCGGTGGGAATAGGGCACTCGAAGGCATCAGCGGATGAACTATCGGCCCCATCACCCTCTCTACTTCCGGTGGCTCGAGGATCGGCGGCAACGGTGACTCCCAATCGAAATCGGTTGAGCTAAATCGTTTCGACGAAAAAAACGACAGGAACTCAATTGAAAAATTCGCCATCGCCGCAAATATGTAAAAAAAATGACTACAATTTGCGTAATCACACAATGGCACTCCGCACGCGTAATAATAATTGCTCGAGCCTGTGAAGTGGAACAAACGGCAAAAAAAAAAAAATGAAAAAACTTCATGCGGTCTCTCCGGGGAGGGTAACATTTCGCGAAGTTGCCGAGGCAAATCGGAGAGGTCGAGGTTCAGATGTTGGTCAATATTACACCGCATTGCTAATATCCTCGTGCCAGATGCGAAAAAGAGACACATTTCTATAGACGCGCGATACGTTTGTTGAAAAGCGAATGACCCTGTGTACGGACCTTGATAAAAGCTTTGTAACTTCGTAGTTCGTTAATTTCCTATGGACGAAAAGAGAGCAAGGCTGAGAGACTCGAGAATATATGCAGGCGAGTATTGATAGTCTCTTTTTTCACAGAGCCAGGCGAATCGATCGTTCAGAGCATGGCACATGAGACAGAGACGCCTCGAAAGATTGTCACATGTTGATAAACTTTTCGTGTACCGAGAGGATCAAAATTTCTTATCATTGTTGTCTATATAATTCCCCGGTGGATTGAACTTGGATTTTAATTCTAAACTTGGACACTATGGAATGGATTTCGTTCCTAAACTTGGGATGGATATTTTTCGTAAATTTCGACACATGGAATGTATTTTTTTCCTATACTTCGATAATTGAAATGGATTTTTTTCCTAAACTTGGCCAGTTGGAATGGTTTTTTCCCCCTAAACTTGGACAATTGGAATGAATTTTTGTCTTAAATTTCGTCAGTTGGAATGGATTTTTTTCCCTATATTTCGACAATTGGAATCGATTTTCTCCGCAAACTTGGACAACTGGAATGGATTTTTTCCGAAATTTTGACAATTGGAATGAATTTTTTTTCTTAAACTTGGACGATTAGAATCGACTTTTTCCCTAAACTTGGACACTTCGAATGGATTTTTTCCCCTAAGTTTCGACAATTGGAACGGATTTCCTCCCCAAACTTCGTCAATTGGAATGGATTTTTTTCCTAAACTTGGACAGTTCGCATGGATTTTCTTTCTTAAATTTCGATAGTTGGAATGAATTTTTTTCCTAAACTTGGACACTTGGAATGGAGTTTTTTCCTAAATTTCGACAAACGGAATGGATTTTTTCCCCTAAATTTTGACAATTGGCATAGATTTTTTTCCTAAACTTGGACAGTTGGAATGGTTTTTTCCCCTAAACTCGGACAATTGGAATGAATTTTTGTCTTAAATTTCGACAGTCGGAATGGATTTTTTCCCTATATTTCGACATTTGAAACGATTTTCTCCGCAAACTTGGACAACTGGAATGGATTTTTCCCGAAATTTTGACAATTGTAATGATTTTTTTTTCTTAAACTTGGACAATCAGAATGGACGATTTTTCCCTAAACTCGGACACTTTGAATGGATTTTTTCCCCTAAATTTCGACAATTGGAATGGATTTCCTCCCCAAACTTCGTCAATTGGAATGGATTTTTTTCCTAAACTTGGACAGTTGGCATGGATTTCCATTTTTAAATTTCGATAGTTGGAATGAATTTTTTTCCTAAACTTGGACACTTGGAATAGATTTTTTTTTCTTAAATTTCGACAACGGAATGGATTTTTTCCCCTAAATTTTGACAATTGGCGTAGATTTTTTTCCCAAAACTTGGACGATTGGAATGGATTTTCTCCCTAAAGTTCAACTTCCCAAAATTTGGGCAATTGGAATGGCTTTTCTTTCCTAAACTTCGACAGTGGGAATGGATTTTTTCCCTAAACTTCGACAATTGGAATCAATTTTTTTCCTAAATTTCGACAATTGGAATGGATTTTCTTTCCTAAACTTGGACAGTTGGAGTTGATTTTTTTTCCTAAACTTGAACACTTGGAATGGATTTCATTCTTAAACTTCGACAGTCGGAATGGATTTTTGTCCTAACTTGGAAACTTGAAATGGATTTTTGTCCTAAACTTGGAATGGATTTTTCCCCCTATATTTCGACAATTGGAATGGATTTTTTTCCTAAATTTTGACAATTGGAATGAATTTTTTTCTCTTAACTTGGACAATTCGAATGATTTTTTTTCCTAAATTTAGATACTTGGAATTGATTTTTTCCCCTAAATTTCGACAATTGGAATGGATTTCCTCCCCAAACTTCGTCAATTGGAATGGATTTCCTCCCCAAACTTCGTCAATTGGAATGGATTTTTTCCCTAAACTTGGACAGTTGGCATGGATTTTCTTTCTTAAATTTCGATTGTTGGAATGAATTTTTTTCCCAAAACTTGGACACTTGGAATGGATTTTTTTCTTAAATTTCGACAACGGAATGGATTTTTTCCCCTAAGTTTTGACAATTGGCGTAGATTTTTATCCCTATACTTGGACGATTGGAATGGATTTTTTCCCTAAACTTCAACTTCCCAAAATTGGGGCATTGGAATGGATTTTTTTTTCTAAATTTCGACAGTTGGAATAGATTTTTCCTTAATCCTGGACACTTGGAATGGATTTTTTTCCTAAATTTCGACATTGAAATGGATTTTCTTCCCAAACTTGGACAATCGGACTTTATTTTTTCCTAAACTTGGATAATTGGAATGGATTTCTTCCTACACTTCGACAAAGGGAATGAATTTTTCCCCTAACCTTGGACAATTGGAACGGATTGTTCCTCTCAATTTTAACAATTGGAATATATATTTTTTTCCCTAAACTTGGATGATAGGAATCGATTTTTTCCCTAAACTTCGAAAATTCGAATGGCTTTTTTTTCCTAAACTTGGACAATTGGAATTGATTTTTTTCCTTAACTTCAACAATTGGAATGGATTTTTTCCTTAAACTTCGACAATTCAAATGGATTTCTTTACTTAAACTTCGTCAATTCGAATGGATTTTTTCCCTTAACTTGACAATTGGAATGATTTTTTTCCCTAAATTTGACAATTGGAATGGATTTTTTCCCCTAAATTTGACAATTGAAATGGATTTTTTCCCTTAATTTCACAATTGAAATTCATTTTCTTCCTAAACTTTGCGACAATAAATGTACTCATGCATTCCCGAAGAAATTTATCGATATTAGTCGAGTACAGAGGCTCGTAGTAATTTGTTCAAGATCACGTTTACGGCCATAAGGTCTCTGCAATTAATTCATGCACGTATTTATATTTATCCGACAGTCGTTCGCGAACTAAGTTTTCCAGTCGCGAATCGTTACTGTGACGTTTCTTTTTTTTTTTCATTGCCACAGCTATGATGACAACCATTGATATAGCTGACGAAGAAGCTGACTCGTTTCGTATTTACCTGCTGGGTATTCTCGTGTCGTCGTTCACCACGTCGAAGCTCATTCCTCGTGATATGGGCGGCAGCCTGTTGCCGAAAATCATGGAGGATACGCTCAGGTCACCGAGGTTACTGTCGTTGTACGCCGCGGCATGAATTTCCTGCTGATACATCGCGTACAGATCCTGAAGATCGGGCGGAAGTGATACTCGTCCGTCTGAAAAGTAAATTCTCAAATTAGGACACACGTTTGTATGTTGTATCGAAAATAATTAATCCATGAAGTCTCGTGTTTCATTATTTATTAAACGCATTTATTAACGGCTCTTGTTGATATTTTCCAGTGTAGATGCAAAAAAAATATGATGAAGTTTGCATTATTGGAGTGCAACGAAAATTCATTTTTTTTTTCAAATCATTGGCTTGCTCTCATCGCAGTTCTCTGGCACTTGTAGGCTTCGAGAATCACTGAAACGCCTTTTAGGATTTTTTCCATTTTTAATAACCGGGATTTGCAACCAAATATTTTGAGTGATAACGAAAAAAAAAATCTTTTCTTTCCAACGATGCAAACTTCGAGACTGAAAAATCAATTATAAGATCGTTTATAAAATCAATGAGATTTTAAACATCTTCATGATTTTTTAAATCAATAAGATCAATTATAAAATCAATTATATCGTAAAATTGTGAAGTAAAAATGAATAACTAGGAAATTAATTGAAAAGAATAATCAATTGTCTGAGTACTTAAATAATAAACGAGTTATTTTTACTTAATTCCGCCTAGTTGAAGAATTTTCATTTCCTTGGCACAAAAAAATATGCCTTGCATCAATAATTATGGATCGCCTGATTAATTTATTACAAAATAAGCCATCGAATCATCACTTTCACATTTAATTCTTCATCAAACGCAATTTATTGATTATTAAGAATTCTCAACATTTTGCTACCGTCAAAGGCGAAAAAAATGCAAACCTTCCATTATTCTCCTCTGCCTCGTTATTATCTCGTCGGATATTTGTCTCTGGCGATCGTAACGCAGCAAAAGTAACTCTCGACGTCTCAGCTCGTGCTGCTTGACCAGTCTCTCGCTCTGCAGCATCATTTTGTCAGCCTCGAGCTCGTGAACGCGCAGCATCAGAGTCAAAAGCTCGCGTTCCTCGTCCGAATTTATACGCGCCGGCAACTCCTGTTGATTATTCAACGAATAAATCTATTGCGATAAAAAAATATCGAATACCAAAATTATACACAATAACTTACAACTGTTTTAATTAATATAAAATATTAATTAAGTTTTACGTATTTTTAAGGTTTTACGGGTTTTAAGAATTACGTGTCAATAACGGAGGATCAATTTAACAATTAATCAATTGTTTTATTTAATATTCACTTAAACAATTAATTTAAGAACAATTTATTAATGGTAGTGAATTGTTTGATACGTCGATGAATTGATAAATTACTATATGGAAAAAATCATGACAGAATATATTTATTATGTAATGATATAGTATATATAATAAGAGGAATAATAATGACAATTTAAAAAATTAAAAACGAAGATAATTATAGTCAGCTGCATTTTTAAAAGAAAGGCTTATAGAAAAGAAAAAAAAGATGAATTATACATTACTCCTTAGAAAATAATAATAATAATAATAATAATAATAATAATAATAATTGAAAAAGAAATCATTTAAAAAAGGAGAATCATTATTATTATTATTATTATTTATAATAATAGCAAAACCGGTTACGAAAAATTAAAAATTAAAAAACTAATAATACAAAAATCATACAAAAATAATAAGAATAATAATACGAATAATGATCATGACGATGATGATGATATAATAATATAATGATAATAAAATAATGATAATAATAAAATAAGAATAATAATAATAGACATACAAAATGATCTACTCTTTTAATACATGAATTTCAAAAAATTGATGATTAAATCGGAATAAAACTTACATCTTCCAGGGAAGCACTTTTCTTTCTACAATTCTCCAATTCTCGTTCCGTAACGGCTCGTAATTCGGCATATCTTTCCTGCTCTTTATTTATCTCGGCTAATTCGGTCCAGGCTTGTTGCACAGCAACTTCCTCCTCTTCCGGATCGTCGAGGGAATCTAGCACCCGTTAACATTTGGGGAGCAACACATTTTAATTCTCAACGAAATATCAATTCGTTGGTAGAAAAATTGTTTCGTTAGTTGCTATGTTAAAGTTGGTTTATTATTTTTTATTTACGTTAATTTTTTTGGGAATTTCGAGCGCTCTTACCGTCGTCAGCTTCCTCGAATTGGGTATCGGTCCCGGGACGTCGAGGCATCGACGATTCTCTCGTGGCCTTGTAGAGCTTGTTGTTGCGGGACTCCCAGTGGGAAATAATCGAATGTTGCTGCTCAGCGGCAATGTTTAGTCCCAGGAGGTGACTGTCGAGTTCCATGAGTTTTCGCCTGTGCGTGATATTTCGTTTGTCAAATATCGAGCTCTCGAGAGGGTGAAGTTTGAAGTTTGAAAAAAGAAAAAATTGTCGAAGTGGAAAGAGAACGAGTTTCGATTAATGGAAGATAGTTGAAAATAAACTTACCGATTGGATTTAAGGGGGGAGATCTTTTTATAACGTAACGAAGAGCTTATGGCTGAAAATGAACTCCACGAGGAAGCTAAGTACAGGAACCTCGTATAGGATAACTCAAAAACGATTTAATCTAACAATTTGGAATTTTGCACATTTTTCTATAACATGATTACCGTCTATGTGAACTTAAAGTTCGTTGAAAATTATTATTTTTTTACTACTTTTTCATTAACAAATACCATAGTAAACATTTCATAAAAAATATAACATTTTTTTTTAAACGGAACCTTTTTCGAAACTTCACTTTTCTTTGGAATTTTTAGGTTTATATAGAGCGTGTGGGTCAAAGAAATGTACAACTTTTTGGCTCTGATATTTGAGATCAATGCACCATACGCTAGGTTGTACGCCGTGGAACAACCCAGGCGGCAACCGTCTCTAAAGCAAATGTCGTACAGCTGCCATTTTACAAGCTTTTATTTAAGGGGTTACCCCCACTTGCGATGTTGAAAAAATCGATTTTTTTTAATAGCATTTTTTTTGTAGTATAAGTATCTGAGAATATGTCCTGAAAATTTCAAGTCGATCCGAACAAAATTGACTGAGATATGAGCGTTGAAAGAGAAGAATCCGCGTTGAAAGAGCGTTGAATGAGAAACTTTAAACGCGTTTTTCTCATAATGGCATTTCTGAAGTCGGTGACCAAGATTACTCGAACACTAATGAACCGATCTTCTTGAAATTTTGCAGGCTTATATAATACATAAAAATGTAGTCTTTAATCGTTCGATTTTTTTTTCGAAAAAAATGGCAGTTTTATAGCCAAAAAACGGCCGTTTTTTCTCGTTAAAATCGAACCATTAACTTTGACTGTCCGCCATTTTGTGAAAAATGAATATTTTTTAAAATCCTTCGATTAAAGACTAGTTTATACTTATATTTGACTAAATCCATCCGCATTTTTTTTTCAGATGATCCACTTCGCCGCAATGTTGGTCACCGCAAACCGTGTATATAAAAACATTATTTCATTGACGGCCATTTGCCACTAAACAATGTAATATTTTTCAATAAAAAAATTACTGAATGTTCTTTAAGATGGTATATTGATGGATTGAAAAGTTTTGTAGTTTTCTTTAAAAAAAATCATGAAAAAGGCCTTTTTTTGCGCTACAAGTGGGGGTAACGCCTTAATAAATCCGTTGACATTTCAACTGTATTTAATTTACTGTGAAACAACCTTACATTTCTTAAATAAAAAGCCTGAAACTGTGCGAAAACGTGTGATAATAATTTCTCTAATTACTATCGGGTCAAATCAAATACGGTTAATGAAACTGAATTGATCAAATTTATTAAACATTTGAAAAGTTGAGCGCCACAAGCTTTTATTTATAGTCACATATAGGTGACTATAGGACTTGGTAAACAATTATTTTCTATTTTTTAGTACATTAAATAAAAGCTTGTTAAAAAAATGTACATATAAATTATTTAAATATTTAAAAAATAATCGTAAATTAAAAGTTGCAGTAATATGTACATGGATATTTTAATTATGTATAAAAAAGAGTTTCGACACAAAAAAAATCTTGAAAATTCTCTTATTTTCGGCTGCCTAAATAGATCTCCCCTCTTAGTCGAAGACGAATTTTTAAAAACTTACTACTCGAATTTCTGCTTATCGAACTAAGTCAAACTTGTGAAAATTAAATTAAACTAGAGCAACAAACAAATTGGCTTAATAAAATAAACTGAATAATAACTTGATACGAAGAACGAATAAAAATGGTACCTAAGTCGCATTTGTTCCTTGAACGCCGAAACGATTTTTTCCCTCAATGATCTAAGATCGGTGCTCTTACTTTGTGTGTTGCCACAGCTGACTTTTTTCACTTCCGGTTCGTTGACCTCTGATTTCTCCGGCTCGCGCATTTTGTTTCTCAATCTTGATATCTCGTTCTTGAGATCGCTTATTATTTCGCGATATTGGGAAACGTGATACGTAACGTCGACCATATTGCGCTCAACCTTGGTGGTTATTCTGTTCGCCCGGTCGGCGTACA